>JAZKJV010003561.1:0-205577 GCA_037367405.1 Ottelia alismoides | reverse complement strand
TTTCTGTAGTTTAGTTTTTGCATATATTTTTCATAAAAATGGTCTCCAGACTTTTATAGACCAATCATATATTTTTAATTGGTTTTTCAAGTCTGGCTGCACAGTGAGCACTGTTTTTCTCCTTTTTCAAATTTTAGAAAATCAAATAAAATAGTAAAATCACCAGAAAATTACCAAAATACTTAAAAACATGCAAAACACAAAAAAATTTTATTTGAATTTTTAGAGTGTTTTTGAGTGTTTAAATAAATTGTGGTTATTGCTTGTTTATATCATTTTCTTACAAAATTAAAAACACAAAAAAATTTTAAAATCATAAAAATCCACCAAAAATATTTTCTTCCTTATTTTTCGATTTGACTACTTCGTAGGTCGTAAGGCCATCCGTGCTCCTTAAGTCCGACCCTGGTCGCTATACCAGGTTAATAAAATTAGCGAGGACCGCTATCTGATTTTTATTGTTTGATCTTCCCTGTTCGGTGGTTCCTATTTTTTCTTGATTGACCAATTTTCGAGTGATTGAGGTCGCAATGACCTGAGCTATTTATCTCTCTTAGTCGCTCGTTGGAATTTTTCGGTTATCAGAATGGCGCCGTTGTCGAGGAGTACGGCTTAGTTGTCTTTTCGACTTTTCGCGGTTTTCTTTTCCGTGGCTTTTTGTAGATAATTGTAGATATATTTTCTCTGCTTTATCTATATATTTTTCTGGACTAACACACTTTTGTATCTGCTTCTTGCGAGGGCCCGAGGACCGAGGCGGCTTTTTGGAAGCTGAAGCAACTGCGGGAATCAGAGGCGGCTTCCTTGTCTACAAAGCCACAGGAGAGCGCAAGGAGGAGGAATGAAGTTTGGGAGCCACAGAATAGCCGCGAAATAATCGTAGAATAGCCGTAGAATTAGCTTAGTTTATTTTTCAGTAGAATTATTTTATTGTAATAATACAGGGACACAGACTTGGACACCTTGGTTGATATCAGGGTCTGTTTCGTCGAGCACCGGTGTGCTCGGGGACCTCATCGCGATTTTTGCCGGTTTTGGATTTTCGACCGTTTATTTACTACTTATTTGATTTACGCGGTTTTAACCCTAGCTTAGGAGTTTTCTTTGATTGTGACGTAATTAATTAAGGCCAAATCCCTAATTATCTGTCTGTTCCTATAGATCGATAATTGGACTTAAATAATTAAATCACAAAGAAAAAGTCGGATTATTTGAGCTCTAGTCCACGTGCCTTGAGGAGTCGCATACAACGCATGCAGGATCCGTTGTGGCGGACACCGAGTGGCTCCCAAGATAGGACTCCGGACTTAGGCTTGAGTACCCGGCTAATGTTCTTCACGAGTAGAATTTCTTTGTTTAGGGCCAGTTTTCACGTGCATCATATAGGTAGTTTCTATTCTGTCTTTATTTTATGCGCGGATCACTCTGCATGTAGACTGTTGGATTTAGGTATGCCTTCTATCTCGTACATGCATCATTGATTCCTACGCATCGGCTTTTTCATCTTCTCCCCCCGGTTTTTGGACTTAAAATAATCAGGAGAACCGAAAAATTCGTTAGGCGTTGTTTGATATGAAAAATATCTAAAAACAAAAACTATAAAATTGGGTTTGTTAACAAAACTTGATCTTAAAAGACATTGACCTAATAATTTGTCTTGAGAGAGTAATCCCCCTCATTGTCTGGTTGGATGAGCGAGAGAGTGACCCGCATCCTAGGCTAGAGCCATACCCGATTTCTTGACAGACTACCGGCTTTTAATACGGGACAGTCTGTTAAGAATATTGGATCCCTATCAGCTCGCTTAATCGCTCTGAAAGATTGTTTGATCACCTAATAAAATTGACAAGATAAAAAAACGATCTCTTACGGTCATCAGCTCTGAGTGTATAGGTTAATTTGGGTTTTGCTTGACCGATATTGTTTGTGTTTTCAGATCCCATCCGTTCTCTTGTTCATCTATCTTCTCCTCCAGTCATCTATCTTTCTTCCTCCCACCCTCCCTTCACTTCTCTTCATTTTCAGTATCCCTGGATGATGGACCCCCTCACTTCATGCCGACTCTTGCGACTTCTCCTTCTTCTTCCCATCAGTCCAGTCGACCTTCGATGGAGGTCGGATCTCCGACCAACCTTCCGTTGCCTCCCTCCCATCCCTTTCATTCTTCTGGGCATGCTGCGCTAGACGTCCGCGGAGATCAGATTGAGGAGATGCGAGGCCCAGACGATGCCATTGCTGAGTTGAGAGTGCACTTCGCACACGATCATAGAGAGCAGATGCGAGTATCAGATGCCTCCTATGCCAGCATGATGGATGAGCAGATAGGACAGGGAGATCAGTCAGCTTCGACATTAGGTCCACTCATTCTGGATTTGGAGCTTATTCAGAGACTGCCGACATTCTCAGGAGAGATACACGAGGAGCCCTATCTTTACCTGTCTGAGTTCGAAGAGTTTTGCAGGACATATATCTATTTAGACATCACTGTAGAGAAGCTGATGCTGAAGACCTTCCCATTCACACTTCAGGATAGAGCCATGCGATGGCACCGACGATTGGGAAGGAGATTCGCTACGTGGGGAAACTTGCGGTTTGAGTTTCTACAGAGATACTTTCCCTAGCGTAGAGCAGAGATGATGCGGTCTTTGATCACAGAGTTTTCAGTAGACCCCCAGGAGCCACTGCACGAGGCATGGATGAGGTTCTTGACCACTTGAGGAGATTTTCTGTGCACGGACTTTCACTGACAGACCTTATTGAGATCTCCATGCGGGGGATGACCGTGGATCAGATAGCACTGGTGATTACCTCATGAGGCGGTTTACACCGCAGTTCCGACATCGACTTACTGGAGGACATCTCGATGTTACTTTCACAGAGACCGTCTTCACGGGATGCCGTAGTCGGGACAATACATGAGGATGTTGCAGTACCAGTGGAGTGTGTCGTACTACATGAGGATACAGTTTCTACACACCAGCCCGAGGACTTGGATTCTGCAGCACCACAGAGTACAGAGGACATGACTACTACAGTAGAGGTTTTGACCTAGAGTTTACTCGATTTCCCGTTGGTTTTCCAGCTAGAGTTCGAGTCAGCCCCAGAGTTTTCAGTTGAGGATTCTTGGATATCAGATCTTCTGATACTCCAAGAAATGGAGGAGCCCCCTCTACTACAACCATTGATCTCGCCATTTTAGAGCCCAGTCCCGGATGATTCAGCTTCTTTTCTGCAGAGACACTTCTCAGAGTCAGACAGATACCATGACTAAGCCCAACAGCCAGAGCTCGATATGGGACACCACTTTGAGAGGCCAGACATAGAGAGTCCCATATTCGAGCCTTTTGTCCTCCACTTTGATGAGACAGATACAACTTCTGAGGACCAGATACCAGCCAGCATTGTCGTAGAGCGAGGATCAGCCGCAGTCACCTTACCAGCCTCCGTGATGATGACCAGTACCTTCTCTTGCTTCCAGATTGTCGAGAGCCAGATTTCAGATGATGATGCATCCTGGTGCACAGAGTGGGTGCTTGAAAGCAGCGCAGATGCCCTTATAGATCCTGATCCTCTACTCCTCACTGATGATCTTGCATTTCTCCCCGAGAGTTATCTGCAAGAGAATGCCGTACATGATGAGTACTCGGTTTCACCTTCTGAGAGTGTATCCGATCTGGCAGATCACGAAACCGAGTCTTCCGATTACTCTGATTCTGAGTCTTCTCACCTCGACGACCCTCACGAGGATGAACCGATCCTTGAGATATTTGATGATCTGTCTGATTTGTCTCCATTATATGCATCGTATATCAGTTTTCTTAGTGAGTCTCCTGATCTTCACTTTCCACACCTTTTTGAGAGACTGATTGACGTGGAGGATTATATGACTGATCCATCCTTCTCCACGTTTGATTTCTTCGTCTCTACACTTCCACTCCAGTCTGAGCCTGAGCCGATGATTTCTTTTGTGTTACCGGATCCCGAATCCTTATTCCCATATCCCTGGTCGGTAGCAGACACCCGCCTGATTGCATACCTGGGTGTCATTTCTTACATTGTTGATTTCGTCGTAGTTCATCCACCACGACTACGACGACAGTACGGTATTCGCCTTACAGATGCCATCCTGAACCTTAATACAGCTTTGTCCTAGCCTTTGCGCCCAGCTAGGGGCGTAAAATCTAGCGCTTGTTGAGAGGCACGTCAACATTGTACCCTTTTGTATATACGTGTTTTGTCTTGGTTGGATCATTCTTTCTGCCATATTTAATTCACCCCAGGTCCCGTATAGGATTATCTTTGCTATACTTAGGATATACCTCATCCTAAGTATGGGGGGGGGGGGTGGAAAAACTGAGTTGTTCATATCGTCCTGTTTCATTACTCCTGCCGTTGCCTATACTTAAGGATCCTTCACCTTAAGTATAGGGGGAGTGATGTCCTCCCATCTTGTATATACTTGTCTTCTTCGTCTCTTTCTACCTCTCTTTTACTGCCTATACTTAGGATATTTCACCCTAAGTATAGGGGGGTAGACCCTGTACATCCTTTCATTCAGATTTACCTTCATGTACAACTTACTATACTTAGGATTACTTGATCCTCGGTATAGGGGGAAACACTGATTTCTCTTGATTCTATTCTTTAATTCATCTTTGTACATACCATTCCTTTCACTTCCCTATACTAAGCACGAGTTATGTCTTCTTCATCGTTCTTGGTCACTCTGAGAACATCGTTCGAGCTAAGTATAGTGGGGTGTCGTATATATTTCATATATAATTTAGCCATAACTCGTACTTTGTGTGAGTGTGTTTATAAATAAAAATGGCTAAAAATCCATAAAAATTTAAAAATTTCCCTTGTATATAAAATTCATCTTGCACATACCTATTTATTTATAAAAATTATTTTTGTACAAATGATTGTAAAAATCTTTTTGTGTAAATAGTTTGTACATATTTTCATATCAAAATTATGTTTTATAGTACAAAATTTTTGTAAAATGTTTGAAAAATAAAAAGTTTGCAAAAACCTTGTGTAAAATTTTGTAAATATTTTGCAAAACTTCGCATTCATGCATACATCCATGTTTTCAAACATTTTTCAAAAATTTTGCACATGTGCAAATATTTGTAAAATTTCATCTTTGTAAATACTTGCACAGTTTTCCAAATCATAGTTGACATTTAAGCTGGCCTGGAATTAAATTGACAAATGGAGCTTGGTTAAGACCTTAATCCACCTAATGATAAGAGGAACCTTATAGGGCTTATGATTGAGACTTTTCAGGTCCATTGGGACTTAATTCTTTGAGTTCACTAGGCTATGGGCATATGTCATCTTGATGAGCCTAAGTAGAGAACTTAACAACACACGCATGACTCTCACAGACAACGACTTTACTTGCACCATCACTTTACACATAGCTCTCCACTGATGAGGTGGTGAGGAGGCAGTTTCCTTTGGCTTAGGGTAGCATATGAGGGTAGTACTTCTAGGCGGAACCTCTCTTCTTCTTATAGTGAAGGAAGTGCGTCTCAACTTGGTCTGGCAGTTATGAAGTCTAAAGACAGAAGTTGTGGGTTGCAATAAAGCTTCAAAAGAGGGATAGTCTACTGGCTCAAGAGGAAAACTCCTTGTATATATGCTGCACCATGTAGATATGTTGTACAGATGCACATGAAAAAAATGTGCAAAAAGAAAAGAACTCCAATAAAGTGGTGGGTCGGATTGAAAAATTTAATAACCCCACCGGAGTGTACATAGTCAAATAAAGCAAAAGCTTATGTTATACATGACCAACTCATGAAGCTTGCAGCGGGAGACTCAGCTACACTGGTTTGAGCTCCCAAGGATACATGGCTACACTGGCCATGGTCCATTCTCTTCTTCCCCCTCTTCTTGAGCCGGTTGCACTTGAACTTAGAAGGGAATACCCCGCTTCTCGAGGAAAGAGTTGCAAGACTGAGGCATTAGAGTTACTGGGTTGAGGGAGGTTGTTTCTTTATTACTTCTGAGGTGGGGAGCTACATATCACTTACACCGTACAAGGAAAGATTCATAGTTATTAGAGTTTGTGTATGTAGACTTGTTTTGATCTGGTTTATTGAGGTGTTTTGACCATAGATTGGTGGAACTTAGAGGCTGTTAAGTTTTAAGCTTAAGTTCAAATAAGGTTCCGACAAATTAATAATCCAAAGGTCTGACTGAGCTCCATATTTCAATTTAATGAAGGAAAGTTTAATAATCAACCTTTATTTCTCCTCTTTTTCTTTTTTCTTTCTTTTTTGCACTTCTTTTTCCAATAAGTGTTTGCTAAGGGACTAGCAAAAGTAAAGTATAGGGGGGTGATGAATCCCCATTCACCACTCTTTATTCCTTTATTTTAGCTAGAAACCTTAGCCAAATACCATGTAAATGAGTGTAAATATCATAAATGTCAAAATGCATGCATCTTGTAATTATGCATAATTAGCATGTTTTTGTACAAAAATAAAGGAATAAAGAAACACAAGAAAAAGATGGAAATATTTAGAATAAATATTGAGTGCCTAATCCCAAGGGAGGGCTCAGCATGGGCCAGACCGCAAAAGAAACCAAGTAGAGGGAGATTAGGTCAATCATACTTGTACATAACTCTATGTATATAAATAAATTTATTCTCCTCAAAATAAAAGTTATAAAGTGTTTCTCATATTTTGGACATATTTGTAAAATAAAACTAAAATAAAAATCAGAAAAATAAAAAAAATAATAAAAAATTCATTTCCCACCTTGTACATATACCATGTACATATGTATATAAACCTATTTATTTAACTAATGTAAATAAATCATAAAAATAAAAAAATACCTTTTTATTCCAAATTTTATGTTGTAAATAAATAAAATATAAAATTGGAATAATTGAAAAAAAATAAACAATTAAAAATAAAAATAAAAAATACATATATGTATATAACTATATATAATACTAATATATTGTAAATACGTTATTTATTTTTCAAAAAAATAAATAAAAATCACAAAAAAATAATTTAAAAAATAATAAACATTTTTCATGTTTAAACTTTTTTGAAGTAAAGTCATTTACTAATTTTAATCAAATTTCCAAATAATAAAAGCACGGAATTATTCCATTGGTCCACGGGGGATTGTTGACCCCCAGTCAACTCTCCCCCCAGGACCACTCGTCCGCGGATCCTGCACCCCGACCCGATTTCTCAAAATTTTTGTGCTTTGATCCGACCATCATCGATCGAAATCCCGGGCTCCATTTACAGTTCCTTCATCTGAGACTCTCGCCCGGGGTAGATTCTAGGGATCTGAGCTTCACAGAGCCATGCCCGACCCTTCTTGCCGGACCCTCACTTGTATAAAGCCCCAGCTCCGGCCGCAATTTCAAGCCATCTTTGGCCTTCCCCCTCGCATCCGATGATCTCCTCTCCTCCACTTGAGTGACAACCGCGTGCAGAAGCGTCGAAGAGAGGACCGAGAAGCCGGGAACCACTGATCCAGCGATTCCCATCGTCGTGCGCCGTTGCAAGGTGCGCCCGAGCCTCTGGCCCCGTCAAGCCATCGAGGCGACGACCCCGGAGGTCCCCGACCTCCATCCTATACGACTGCACCCATCCTTTAGGTCAGATTCCTTCTAGCTTCTTCTAATTTTAGGTTTTTCGATTTTTCTTCACCGGCCGTCGCCGGCCAATCCACGCCACTCCGGTTACCTTTTCAGTCTTCCGACCACCCTATCACATCCACCGGACTTTGCTCCATCTTCTCCATCCTTCCATTCCCCCTGACTCGCCCTGGAGCAGGTTCATCGCTCTCCTCTACCGTCGCCTCGCCGGAGAGTGCCGCCCTGCCTCACCTTTCATCCCTCTCGCGTTCTAACAGGTCGAGGCACTTTGCCCTCGACCCAGTGGTCTCCCTGTGCAGGACAGAGTGCCCCAAGACCTCATATGGAGGTTCAGACTTCAGAGTACAACAGCTCCAAGAGCAGCTTGTCGCCGGAGTACTCCAGACACTCCCAGCCTCATCGGAGGTACCCACCAGCTGCGGAAGAGTTCGAGCATCATTTCACCTATATCAGCAGCGTTTGAGGACCTCTCCACCGCGCGTATCGAGCCGACGAAGTTCGCCGGTGAGCTGTTCTTGGAGGAGGTTCAACCACCGTCCGATAGAGCCCCTTGCCCAGTTCAGATCTTGTTCGTCCATTTGGGAGGAGCTAGCAGCCGTCGGATCGCCAGAGAACTTCATCTGGAGCGTTCATCGACGAAGGGGTGCCCGACACTCTTAGCCATCGGATCTACACGTGGCACCCCCTCGTCCGTCAGATCTGAATAATAGGGGTAATTTCACTTAGGCCCCTCTTTTTATTGCATTTATAGTTTAGTCCTATAAATATTTAGTGTAGTTGTTTTAATTTTGGATAAATTGCACTTTGGACCTTGTGTTTATTTTATTTGTATTTTAGTCCCTGTCTATGTGGAACACGTGCATCGTCACGTGATATTTCAGGATATTTTGCATGTATGGGCTTGGGGTTTGTTTGTGTTATGAAATGAAATTAAGTTTTTGATATTTGCATTTATACCCTATGCGTGAGTTAATTCGAGCACGTGCTGATTGTTTGGACTTTTTACACTTTCCACCTTAAAGTTTTAGCACGTGTTGCGTTTAAGCCCCTGGAAGTATGTTTTCTTGCATTTAAGTCCCAGATCGCTGTGTGCCTTGTTTTTATTGAATAAAATATCAAATCGAATCCAAATTAGGTGAAAATTGGATACGTGGCTCCTACCAATGTGTAAAAAATTCTCTAAGTTTTTGGGACATTTTCGAGGCTTTTTGTTATTTTTAAAATTCAAAAACACGTATTTTCATTATTGTTTGAATTGAAAAATCACAGAAAAAATATAAAAAACTTCTCTAAAAATTCTAAAAAAATTATGGATAGTTAATTTTATAGTTTTCTAGCTTCAATTAAATGTTTGGCTTATTTGGATTTATAAAACTCATAAAAATTGAAAAACCCTAAAAATCTTATAAAAATTCTATAAAAATCAAACAAATACAAACTCTTTTTCTGTAGTTTAGTTTTTGCATATATTTTTCATAAAACTTGTCTCCAGATTTTTATAGACCATATATATATATTAATTGGTCTTTCAAGTCTGGCTGCACATTGAGCACTATTTTTCTCCTTTTTCAATTTTTAGAAAATCAAATAAAAATAGTAAAATCTCCAGAAAATTACCAAAAACACTTAAAAATAAAAAAAACACAAAAAATATTTATTTGAATTTTTGGAGTGTTTTTGAGTGTTTAAATAAATTGTGGTTGTTGCTTTTTTATATCATTTTCTTACAAAATTAAAAACACAAAAAAATTAAAAATCATTAAAATCCACCAAAAATATTTTCTTCCTTAATTTTTGATTTGACTACTTCGTAGGCCGTAAGGCCATCCCGTGCTTCTTGAGTCCGACCCTGGTCGCTATACCAGGTTAATAAAATTAGCGAGGACCGCTTTCTAATTTTTATTGTTTGATCTTCCTGTTTGGTGGTTCCTATATTTTCTTGATTGATCGATTTTCGAGTGACTGAGGTCGCAACGACCAGAGTTATTTATCTCCCTTAGTCGCTCGTTGGAATTTGTCGGTCATTACCTGCTTGCATTTCAGATTTGACACTTTGAATTTCCATGTATTATTACAATTGCTCAGTGTCTTTATTTCAATGCTTCCCATGCCTTATCTTTATATAAATGAAAGTAGCTTCATTTATTGACCCTGTTTTGACTTGTGATTAAATGGCTATAGAGCATTCTTGTCATTCGGGCATATTTCTATGTTGCATTTCATCTCATTCATTTGCATGATAAAAATCAAATAAAAAATGCATAGATTCATGTTTACTTAATCCATCTAATCTTGCTCTCATGCATTCATGGACCTGCTATGTATTGATCCAACACTTAGTTAAATGAATTTAAGTTTAAATATCACGAGAGAAGCTTGTGTGCCTGAGTTCGACCTTGGTTACTTACCAAGTAAAATATAAATATTACCATTTGATTCAATTGACATATTAAATTAGATGGTTTTTGACAGACCGAATTCTGCTCGACTGCAATGACCTAAGAGTGTTAATTCCACACTATTAAATGGTTGAATTTTCGGCTCGTCACTGATCTGGATGATACACCATCATCTGAGTGTCCTGAGACGAGGGTGGCTGGGAGTAGTGCTGCATCAGTTGAACTAGCTTTGCCTGGATATGGTGGACCTGACAGTACTGGGCAGAGTGTTGGGAAGAGTTGTTGCTGTTGTGATCAGCCTGTGACCTGAGATGGGGTTGAGGAGACGTATGTGCCTCCTTGAGACACATGATCTGGGTCTTTAGGTCACTAAGTGCCTGTGCCAACTGATCTATCTGTGTGAGGCCCTAGCACCACTTCTTCTCTATGATCTCATTACGGTCCAACTTCTCATTGATAATCCCCATGTCAGCTGTCGAAGACTCTGCCTGCGCTGCTGCTGACGAAGTAGAACCTGCATCGACCCGTGCTATCCTCTGATAGGACACGACATGTGAAAGGGGCTTCCCTTGCATATAGACTCGGGTCTGGGACATCACTTTGTAATTTTCTGCCATCTCCTCATAGATGACCCAGACATGGTCCTCATCCTTAGTGAAGTAGGATTCCCCACATGAGGCATTGACAAGCCCCTGCAGCTCCGATGTCAGCCCATAAAAGAAACTTTGGACAAGATTGGGCTTGGAAATCTCATGGTGTGGACACAGGTCGAGAGCTCTATAAAGTGATCCCACGCCTCATGAAACTGCTCATTGGGGATCATCGTGAAGTTGTTGATCAGTGCTCTAGCTGCATTGGTCTGGACGAGTGGATAATACTTGTTCCAGTATTCAGTCTGGAGCTGCTCCCAAGTGGTAACATATCTCCCCAAATGTTTCAGCCAGTAGGCTGCTCTGTCGACCAAGGAGAAAGGGAATGCCATCATCTTGATGGTGTCCTCGTCCACGAATCTGTCATGGACAGTGCTGCAGATCATATCAAACTCCTTCAGGTGCAGATGTGTCTCCTCAGTGGCTAGGCCATGGAACGTGGGCAGTAACTGGATTGTCTGGGGGCGGATCTCGAAGTCGCCCAGGATCTCCGGAAGTTAGATCCAACGGTGGGTAAGGGTTCTACCGGGGTTGTGCAACTACCTCATCGTCCGAGCGGGTCTGGTTGACTCTTGAGGATCCTCTGGTCATCTGTCTGCTCCTCCTCTGACTACTGGTATATCTCCACCAGATGGTCTCGGATGTGGCTCTCCTCTGTCCGCTTGCATCTGCACTAACTCCTAGCGTACCTCTCCCATGAATGCTCCCTGATCTCTAGTCTGTCTCTGCATCTTCTCCAGGGAGGCTAGAAGTGTGTTGTTGATGGTGCCCTGATCAAGAACATAGGTCGAACCCTAGGGCTGGTCATTGGTGCATCCTTCGCCATTGGCCATCTCTTGGGTCTCTGCAAAGGCAAAAGACCCCAACTCATGTGCCATTAAATGGACAAATAATTGTGCTGGCCTCTACTCTAGCACCTCAGGACTGGAAGCAGGGTGGTTGAGGGGGAACATGGTGGTATGGAACTCAAGTTTGGAGAGCAGGTCTAAGCCCCCCAAAACCTCCCTAGATGAATGAGGCGGTGTGCTCGAGAGCGGTGCTACCAAAGGTAGCCTAATGGATCTTCGACCCATCATCATGATGTGGGGATGAGTATGGATGAGATCTAGAATGCAAACAAGATCAGAAATCAAACCCCCAATTCATCTACTCAACACGAGAGCTGACGACCATAAAGATTCGGTCGTTAATCTTGTCAATGCTAGTTTAGGTGGTCAATCAATCTATCAGAGCGATTAAGCTAGCTGTTAGGAACCCGATGCTCCCATGAGGCTGGTCCAATCCCACAACTAGTTTTTCCCAACAGTATGGATTGCGGACCATTTACCGGCTACCCGATCTATCCACTCTGCTAAGGAAGTCCTCGGACCGTTTATCGGCTACCCAAAGAAGTCCTCATTAGAGGACAACTAACCACAAGACTAGTAGTCTGAAAGGAGTTCTGGTATAACTCTAGCCTAGGGTGAGGATCACTCTCTCACTACACAAGCAAACCAACCAATGCGGGGGCGACCTCCCCAAAACAAATATTTTTGAATGAAGTGTGTTTAGGGTCAAGTTTGCATTAGCAGTCCCAATTTTATTGCTTTCACTTTTTAGGTATTTTTAAAGATAAAAACAACACCTAATGATTTTTTCAATTTCCTTTGGTTATTTTGAGTCAAAAAATAGAGGGAGGAAGTTGAAAAATACGATGTACGATTAAACACAATTATGCATGCAAATATAGAGATGTGTACCTTTCTCCAACACTCTACATGTAGGGTGATCCACACATAAATTAAAAGATTGGAAATAAACTGACTATATGATGCACGAATAAATCGGCCTTAGATGAGCAATTTCTAATGATTGTAAAGCACAATAACTATCTGATCGAATCGAGTTCGGAGTCCGATCTTGGGAGTCACTCGGTGCCAGCCACAACGGGTCGTGCTAGCACTTTATGTGACTCCTCACAGCACGTGGTCTCAAATCCTATTAAACTAACTTTTTCTTATTAATTATTAGCGATGACCAATTACGATCTATAGGCATGTGAAAGCAATTAGAGGTTGGACCTTAGCTAATTGTGTCACAGTCAATCAAAAATCCTAAATCTTGGGGCCAAAACTTCGGGAATCAAATAGAAAGAAAATGTTATCAAAAGAAAACTATGAAAAATCTGGTGAGGTCCCTCGAGCACACCAGTGCATGGTAAAATAGACCCTGATATGAGTCAAGTGTCCAAGAGTCCAAGGTCTACAATTATTACAATAATCAAGTTTATGCTGAAAAGAAAACTAATCTATATGCTATATGCTATAAGTAATTCCTGCTCCTCTCTTTATCCTCCTCGAGTGCGGGTACTCCAACAGAAAGACACAACATCCTCGGGCAGTTCCTCGCACAAAAAGTGAAATAGAGAGAATGCCAGAAAATAGTTATATCAAATAGAGAGAAAAATAGGCAAAAATATGAAAAAGCGACTACTAAGTCGTGCTCCTCGGCAACGGTGCCATGCTCATGATGCAAGAATATGAGATCGACTAAGGTGGAAAATAATCAGTAGCGTTATCCCTAATCAATCAACTCGATCAATCAAGAAGAGAGAAATCACTCAAGCCAAAGAATCAAGCAATCAAGCACACAAAAATGTAAGCGATCTTTGCTATTTATTTTTACATGGTATAGCAACATGGGTCGAACACAAGGGGCACGAGTAAACCTATGAAGTAGTCACAATTCAAAAAGGGGAAAGCATTTTTTTGGTGGTTTTTATTTTTCATTTTTTAAATTTTTGAATAAAAGGGTGAAATAAACAAACAAGGAAACAAGGCACAAACAATCTTTTTGAATTTTTATTTAAGAATAAAAATGCTAAAAAATTAAGATAAAAATATGTTTGGGTTTTTGAATTTTTAAAGTGTTTTTGGGTAATTTTCTTGGGGTTTTCTGATATTTTTGTGATTTTATAAAAATCAAACAAAGGCTAAAAATATGAACAATGCACAACCAGGACTATATTGCAAGTTAAAAATGATTAAAATGCCCTAAAGTCCGAGTTATGAATTTTATGATAAACTATATATAAAAATCTACAAATAGGAATTGAAATGACATTTTTTCTACAATTTTATATGATTTTTATAAGATTTTAAGGGTTTTGTATTTTTTAGGGTTTTTGTAAGGGCTTTTCAAGCGAAACTAGTACTGAAGACAAAGTACACAAAAATACACAAGCATGATTTTTGTATAATTTTAAGGCAATTTTTCGAATTTTATGCATTTTTCAAAATAAATAGCACACTTTTTATGGGTTTTTGATTTTTAGAAAAAATAAAATGCAATTAATTAGTCCACTAAATCATAACAAATACTTCGTGTCAACAAGAGCTAATAGTAATTTTTAGAGAATTTTTTGAATTTATTTACTTTTTATTAAATTAGATACAAGACTGACAGCTCATAGGGACCTTCTTGCAACTAAAATAAAGCTCAGGGGCCAAACAATAACATAAATAAAAAGCACAAGGCCTAACTTGTAAAAAGTCCAGGTGAACACGTGCGCAACATGTGAGTCAGGATAATAGGGGTATAGATGCAAATACCATTAATAAACTTTCATTCCATAATAATAGAAAAATCTAGGACAAGTACTACAAATAACCCAAAGGGTCAAATGTAAGTCCACATGCTACACATAAAGAGGGACTGAATGCAAATATTTGAAAACACGAGATCCAAACTGAAAAATGTCTATACTACAACATTTATTTACTGGACTAAATAGAAAAACATAAATAAGTAGGGGTAAGAAAGAAATATAACCCTTGGGCACGTACGTGGTGCGTGGAGGCTCGGGCGGCTCTGATTGTCTCCTGAAAAGGATATGACGGTCCTGACATAGTTGGAGACATGCATCTGCGATGGACTACTACATTACAGATCTGATAACCCTGGAAGTGGCGTGGGTGTACAGTGTGGATCGACCCCAGGTCCTAATCAAACCGTTACGAAGCATGCATGGATGAACGACCTGGATCAGAACTGGGGGTGGAGTGCCTGATCCACGACAAAGAAAGGTACTGGAAGAACTCGTCGGGGACGACCTTCAACTGAGCGGGGATGGTGATCCAACACTCCGATCAAGGTGCGGAGGAGTTCAACACGGTCGTGATGTTGTTCCGCATTTGATGGGAGGCTTCGATGAAGGGTCCAACGATCGGATGAACGGGACTGGGTGGCTCCCCCTGCAGCTACTCCGCTTGAGTAGTCGGGGGTCCAGATGGTGATCCCCACGCACACGAGTACCTGCAAAGGGTAGAATGCTTGAATCAAAGCTCCAGCAATCGTTTATTTCCTACAATGATAGGGAAATGTGGGAGAATGGAGCTCGATCTCTGATGGACGTAGAGGGAGGAGGTATCGTCCTTAATCTCAACCTGAGGGTCGAATCTAAGGGGGATCAGTATGCGCAGGAAGGTGACTGGTGAAGCGAGGTGTCGATCGAAACAAATAGAGATGGGTAACGAGGCTCTGACCAGCTGGCCGAGCAGGTGGACATTCGACAGAGGAAGACGGAAAGAATGAATCGAAAGTGAAAATGTGGGAGATAGGATGGATACCTGAAGGTTCAAAGGTGCTCCTATGCTTCAGGTGAAGATGGTCGTCGAAGTAATGCCCCGACCATGCTGCGGAGGGCGGGAAGGCTTCACACGACGGAGAGGTCCGACCATATCGAGCTACGAGTCTCCCGGCGACTCCTGAAGTTCCTAACCCACTCACTCAAAGGCTGTCACTTCAACGAGGGTGGCTAGGGTGGAAATGAGTTGCGAGGGATGAACTGCTGTGCCAGGAAGGAGAAGCAAATAATTTATAGGCAGCTCAGGGGTCCAGAAAGATCGGCATGGAGCGCAGAACCCTAGAGAGATTCAGATCAGCCGAAGGACTCGCGAGGATGTCGAATGTACAAGGAATCTCAGATCCGGATCTCGAGGCAAAAGAAGCTTGGAGTCGGGCTGGAACATTTTGAGAAGAAGCTCCGACGAATGGTGTTCGATCTAACCCGACCTAGGTGGGGGCATTGATCGGAGTCAACAATCCCTCCTGGACCAATCAGAAAATTTGATTTTACAAAATACTTATAAATTCAATAAAAAATAGTAAATGAATTTAAAATAAAAAGTGTATAAAATAAAAATGTTTATTATTTTTCATATTATTTTCTGTGATTTTTAATTATTTTTATGAAAAATAAATTAGTGTATATATAATATATAACATTATATACATGTATAATATACCAATGTATTATGTACAAGTATTTTTATTTTGTTATTTTTACACAAATGCCCTCAATTTATATTTTATTTATTTACAACATATTTTTAGGAGTGTAAAATTTTTTTTATTTTATTTTTACAAATTATTTACAGGTATATAATAAATATGGAATTGTAATACCTATAGACGTGTTTTGTACAATTGATGGAAGATTTTATTTTTATTTTTATTTTATTTAATTTTTTTGATTTTTATTTGTTTTTATATTATTTTTAGAAATATATACAAGGGATTAAAAATGATAATTTACTTTTATTTTGACAAAAATAGTCATGTACAAATATAGGTAATATGTATAGCACGAAGTGAATCCTATCTCTCTCTACTTATTTTATTTTGCGATCAGGTCAAGATTTGACCTTCTCTTGGTGTTCGGATCACTCTATATTTATTATAAATACCTTCTTCCTTTTTCTTTTCCTTTATTCTTTTATTTTTGCACAAAAACATGCTAATTATGCACTATTAACAAGAGCATGCAATTTGTTCAATTATTGTTTTTACAAGTATTTACTTGATGATTTGTCAAGATAAATAACTAAAATAAAAGAACAAAAAGTGAGAATCAGAGATTCATCAATCACCAAGGCATAAGTGTATAATCTCCAGATATGCTGTCAACATCTTTAGCTAGCTATTTGGTTGTGGTTTATGTCCCGTGGACAACTTTTCCCATGATACGCGAAAAAATCGAGATAGGTGTCGCAAGGGATGGACATACACCCTTTGGCCTCGGTAGAAATTTAGATTATTGCGACCCTAAAAGCATTGATGGGTGACATGTAGCACTTGAGCCAATATAACTTTCTAGTCTCTACTCGACAGAGTTTGGTGTCATGTTACATGATTAATAGTCAATGTTTCACCTTCACATAATATTATCAAGGGAAGTGTGCGGGCAAACAAATAGAGTAAGAGAGTAGTGAGAATAAGGGACTGAGGGGCGAGTAAGAACTTTAACTAGAATATCTTCTGGGTTATAGGAAATAAAAAAATGGTGGAACAATCTATTATTTGAAACAAAGCAAAATGGCATGAAATCTCAAAGAGATAATCCAAAATCACCTACTTGATTGACATGCACAACCTTTATAGATGCTTTATCTACCTGAAGTTGTGTGAACTGTAAGTGAATTAACAAGTATAAAGTAATATGTATTCCCTCACATCCAAAGAATAATTGAAGAGAGTAATCTCCAATATCCAACATTAACATAAAAAAGTAGAAATGGATAGTAGATCCGTTGCCCTAAAAAATAAGCAGAGGATCTTGTTCTCGCATTTCCTCCCATCATCTCCTAATAAAGGATTACTCCTTCACTAAACAAGTAAAGTCTAACTACCATCCTTTTCCATCCCCCAACAACATCTTTCTCTTTCAAGGAGAAACCTTCGAGACTATCAAAAATCAGCAAAAAAGTCCTTGTACTAGTAACCAAAAATATGTAGTGCATTTTATGTTTCACTTTCACAAATACTTAGTACTTAAGTTTTTAGCACAATAATCAATGTTATAAATGTTAACACTATGAGGGGGAGATCTGGGATGTGGTTATTTGAAGGAGGAGAATGGTCATCGATTTTCAATATCCAGAGAAAAATAGAGATTGTTGGTGACAATCTCGATTTGCAATATTGAGATGTTGTGATTCTGAGATTGAATATTTGGAATTTTATGTTTGAGGGTTAATAGATAGCTCGGGGACTCTTACCCAATGCCTAGTACATGGTTTGATGGCTTTCTTTTTGGTGCTCGGACTCTTGCACTATGCCGTCATGGACCTTCACCAATGGGTTTTGGATTTGGGTAAATTGCGACGAGTTTCTACATGTGCAAAATTAATTGATTTATGAATGCACGTATCGGATGTTTGTTCTAGTAAAATGACACATGCCTTGTTAGGGGCTTGCACTATAATGAGTATGTGTGTTTGCACTTAGCATGCGTGTATACCTCTTTTATTACTTTTACATTGGTGGTTGTGTAGCATCATACTGAGTACTTGCTTATACTAGTACTCTTTTCTGTGGACCCAACATATGTTAGGATTCTTCGCAGTAGCAACGTTCGTGGTAGGTAGATTTGGAGCTTCAGAATTGTTCTTCCACTAAACATGGTGCATACTTGTGATAGTTACTTGTATCGTTTACTTTATTCTTACTTGTGCTTTTGAGAGATAGTTGCAGAGATACATGTACATTCTATGGATACTTCGTTGAAGTTCTCATGCATTTACATCTCTATAGGCATGTATATCTATATTTTTTGGGGGCATGATATTGAGAATGAATGTTACATTCTTACTTCTACATCTTTACTTGATTTCTCTTGTGTTGCTTGTGTGTTCGCATGTCAATCTGACATGCATGAGATAGGTTGATGAGTACCGGGATCCTTGGGGATTCATACCAGTGCACCTCTTAAGGGAAGGAGCACTATAGATTAATATTAAAGCATAGATACTCCATCCCTCTCACGTGTGTTAGATTCTCATTGGTGTTCTGAATACGAGATAGTATCAAGAGTATTCCGACCTTTACAATAGTCAAATGAGAATAACATAAGTTTAAATACCATGTACATTTCTCTCTAAGTGTAAACATTGATGCAATGGTTTTATAACATTTCATATCAAGTTGACCCCAATGTGGTACAATAGTTGGTGTTGCTAGTATGAGCTATACAAAGCATACAATAACACTGAGACGATGGAGTAGAGGATCTAGAAACAAGATGAATCCTCATTATTCCCCCTTGCAAGGCGGATGATAGTGCCCACCCTCTCAATATCTTTGGAGTTGGAAGGGGGTCGAGGATTTGGATGATTTGCATCAGAGTACTTACATTGCAAACCAAAGAGCTCATGTTCCATAGTTCTTCAACATCTCTACACCTAACGAGGTTGAGCTGGGATGGACCACATGTCCAAGGTGTTGAGGATGATTAACGTGCCATACTATATTGTTGATGAGGAAACCAGTCTGATGTCCTAACAAGAGGGTAGACCACGTAGTCACTTTAGTGACCAATCCCTAAATAACAACAAATGAACCCACATATATATAAAGAAAAGCGTGGAGATCAAAATAGATTATAACTTTGATATATGTGTGTATAGTTGCAAGCAATGGAATGTCGAACATTAGGAGCAAGTCAGGGAAAGTGTTAATTAGTATTATTTATTGCTAATTAATAAGAATTTTTAGGTTTCAATTTTACTTATTTTATGCCATTTTGTTTGTTTTTCAATGTTTTTGTGTTTTAACTATATTCAAATTTTTATGATTTTTAAATATTTTATTTTTATAATTTTATATTTTAATTTTTTATTTTTAGTTTTGTAAATTTTTAGTTATTTTTAGTTTTCTAAACAATCTATGTAGATAATGTAAATGAAAGAGTTAGAAAATCTTTTTAGATTTTTCAAATATTTAAAATAAAATCAAATAAGGAAAATAAAGTGTTTTATGTTTTAAACATTTTTCTCTGATTTTAGGGATCTGTGATATTTTTAGTTTTTTAATGGATTTTTATAGTGATAAAATAATCAAAATAGGGAAATGATAAATCAGAAAGTTGTTTAGGGTTTTAGAAATATGCATCGGTGCATAATATACCCCAAGATATTTTCTTGTAAACCATATATAATAAAAAATAAGGTAGTGGAATCAATATTTTTGGATTTTTAGAGAATGTTCATTTTTTATGTTTTTTGTTTTGTGTTTTAATATTTTTTTATTATGTGATAAAAATATGATAGAAGCTAATTAATATATTTTGGGGGGATTTTTGGATAGATATTTTGAGTTTTATGGATTTTATAGGTCAAAGTAGTGAAAATAGCAATGTTTTTGTATTTTAAAAATAGGTCATTAAAGTTAGATGCCCAACAAAAATTATATGGGTAGATCAAGTTCCATGCACCTACTGTAATTTTCCTGTCATTTCCAATAAAGGTAAGCAATTACTAAAAATAAAACAAACAATACAATTGAATACAACAATATAGGGACCTATTTGCAATTTTCAGAAAGGTTTCATGCAATTGCTATAAAATAGGCCTAGGGTTCAATACACAAAATAACTAATAAATCGTGCTACTTAATTCGTGCGTGGTAGGGACTAAATTGCAAATACGTAAGTCATTCTATTCATATAATAATTGTCCGAAGTGTTCTTGAGATAAGTTGAATGCCCAAAAGACACACCTCATGTGGGGTACCACATGAGGTGACATGGTAAGGACCCAAGTACAAATAAAGATAAAGCAAGGGTCCAGGCGTAAAGATTCTTGCAATTTCTACACTTAACTTCGCATTTATTAGATTCAAATTAAAAAACACGAAAGAAGAGGGGGTTGGTCGTAATTACCCTCAACATGCGGGTACGTATCACGTGCTGCGGAGATGGACAGATGAGGCGCATCCAATTAAGCAATCAACAACCCATATGGCATATCGCTTAGCCTTGCTTCAACGTTCTAGATTAGATATGACATGTGGGCTTCATCTGAACAAAGAACAAGGAAAAACAACTCTCTTGGAAAGCTTCTATCCACTAAATCTCCTCCTCTGCTAGACCCTGGGTGATCGGAGATGGTTCAAAAGATTCACGTAGCTCCTCCGCATTGGATGGTGGTGTCAAAAAGTTATGGGCCTCACCGGAGGAGGCATGGATTTCTAAGAAGAGTCGGGCCACATGGGAGCTGAGAGCTTGGGTTGAATCCACCCCAAATGGTGTATTCATGGCTTAGGACCTGCATGATTAGAAAAAATGCTAGAGGGGGAATATATTTGATTCTTTTATTAGATGAAACATCATGAGATGAGGCAGCGAGGTATCTCCGACATACGACGGTGGAAGGAGATCTGATGGCTCAACTTGAGCAAGGCCGTGGGGATCTGACATGTCAGAAAGATGAAGAAGAGGAAGGGGAATGATATGAGGTAGTATGGGGGTCAAAACAAGGGTGAACACGGTTGGACAGAGGTCGGATCCTAGAACTCCAACGTAGTTAAGATTTTTATCTTCCTAAACAAACTGAAATCAACAGGAATAAAAACTACACCACATGCGGAATTAAGCCGAACATGGAAGCCTCAGGTTGCTAGAGTTAAGCTCTGCGATAGGGAATCTCGCCTAACCCGACCTTCTCCTCACCTTGGAACATCAGGGATCCCCTCCTGTCACAAGGGTATCATTCCAGTTAGGGTATCTTAGGGTTACAGTGGCACAAGAACGAATTATGGTTCAATGGAGGTAGCTGGATATGCTTTATGGCACAAAATAGGAGGGGATTTTCAAAATAGGGTTTCATTCGGTACGAGGGGGATTAATCAGAGCTAAGGAATCTATGTGAATAATGGAGCTTCGATAATGATTTTTCATGAAGAAATTGAGTTGCTTGAAGGTCAGAGTCGGGCAACAAAAATTAGAGAAGTCAAGCTTCTGGCCAGTTCTGACAGACACTGAGCAGGTGGACACTATTCACTGGGGGTCAATAGTCCCTCGTCGTTGATTGGTCTAGGTCGAACACTATTGGACAAAATAGAAAATAGAAAATCAAGAAAATGGCAAAAGAAATAGAAAATGATTTATTTTGAAAAAAAATCAAAATAAAATATATTTCTTATTTCTTAAACTATATTTTACTGATTTTTATTTATTTTATCCACTTATTTAAAAGGTAATATTATTTATACACTATTGTTTATAGGTATTCATAAATATAGTATAATGTATTACATTTTTATTTTGTTATTTTTGCGCATAATATAATATTTAAACAATTTATTTGTTTATAACATTATTTAACACATATTTTCACATTTATTTGGGATTTTTATTATTGTATTTCTATGTAAAAATAAATACATTCGTGCACAATTTTACCTATATATCAGGGTTTCTTATTTCTTTTTGGTATTTTTATGCAGTTTTCATTTTTGTTTGTATTTCCTATGGGTGTTAAAAAATATGTATAATAAATTTAAAATATAAAGAGACCGTGAATACATAGAATAAATTATATTGGCTTATTGTATAGATAAACAAGCCTCAAAGTACCCCTATTAGCTAACTTTTGCATCTTAAATCTATTTTAAATGAAGCCACCTTCATTTTAAAGATAATTGAATATGATATATAGAGGAAGTGAGTTGGTTCATTTTGATTTCATATGGAGAAGATATTGATCAATGAACTTTTCTTTGCAGCTTTTTCAAATGAGTATACTGAGTGACATGTGCATGATTTATTTTTCTCAATAATTTTATTACTTTCTGTACATTATTATGTACAAGTTTGGTGTGAACACATCTTTAATTGGAGTGTTTAAGATGATAAATAAAATACTACAAGTTTGATCTATGTACATAATACATTATACTTATATTTTTACAATTTTCTTGATTATTTTGTACATTATTCTCCTTATATCCCCTACTTCATTCCTAGTCGACCTAGTCGATAATTGATTTGGTATCGGGGTTAGGGTTAATCAGTATCATAGATGCTTCCTTTATTGTTCTTTTTTTCCTTTATTCTTTTATTTTGAGTTTACATACAAGTATTTATAGATATTTACAGATTTGATGTTATGATGTTTATTCATGCAAGCTAGTGATATTTACATGTATTTTACTAGGCATTTTAAGCCAATATGAAATAATAATGGTGAAAAATAGGAACTCATCACAACAATGTACTTAGCTTTGCTACTCCCTAGCAAACCCTTGTTAGGAGAATAAGTGCTGAAAAAGAAAATAAAGAAAAGAAAAAGAAAAAGAAAAAGAAACAACTTAGAATGATTATAATGTTTAAACTTATCTTCATAAAATCAAGTATGGAGCATAATCAGACCTTTGGATTGTTAGTTTAGTGGAAACTTATTGGGAACATGATTTTAAACTTAACAGCTCTCAAGTTTCACAATTATCTATTCAGTTCACATCAATAACCATGTCAAAAAAAAGTCTTTTCATATGCAAACTCTTCTAACTATGAATCTCACTTGTACAATGAATGTTAAATGGTAGCTCCCACATTTGAAAGTGGAAAGAAACAATCTTCTCCAGTAAGGTAACTGATAAACCCAAAATGATCATCGGTCATGTGTTCCACACAAGGCGGGAACATCATCGTCGAGGTAACCAATGAAGACCTTGGATTTAATCAGCAATTAACCCACAATATAAATAAAGGCAATGAAGAGCACAAGTGAGGTAAAAATTTATTATCTCTACCATGAAATGCATAGTGAATAAGCATGTAGAGGTCGAAGCACAGAGAGCAAAACAGGTAGCCTAAGGTTATTCATGTACAACCAAGTCATTCATTTATATAAATCTTTTTTGTGGATTTTTAGTTTTATATTTATTATATTTGGTTCTATAATTTTGTATTTGATTTTTAATGTCTGATTTTGTATTTTCTTTTTAGATTTTGAACTTTTTGATAATTACTTTTTCTTTTATATAAATAAAATAACATATATATGACTTTTTATACTTAATATATAGCAGTATATTTATAAATGATAATAAATATAGATAAAATACATAAAATAATTTTTTTTAGGTTTTTCATATTATTCTAATTTTTTAATAATTTCGAGGAATTTATGCTAATTTTTATGTATTTTTAAAGTAAAAAATATCCTGAATAAGGGATTAATAAATAATCTGAAATCGATTTAGGTTTTAAAAATAATAAATAAGTCCGAAAATTACCCAAATCAATTTAATCTTTAAATAATATATATATATATATATATATATATAAAATTATAGAACATAAAAAACATTTCTTGGTACTTTTGTAGAATTTTTATATTTTTTGTCGGATTTTGGAGTTTTATGATTTTTATCATTTTATTTTTCTATTCTTAGGGGCTTTTGTTTTCTGGAATCAATATATAAATATATA
The DNA here is from genome assembly GCA_037367405.1 of Ottelia alismoides. Classification (NCBI taxonomy): domain Eukaryota; kingdom Viridiplantae; phylum Streptophyta; class Magnoliopsida; order Alismatales; family Hydrocharitaceae; genus Ottelia; species Ottelia alismoides. The sequence goes on along the minus strand of JAZKJV010003561.1, from coordinate 181,634 downwards.
AACCATATATATTTTTTTGGAATTTTTCAAAACATTTTTATATTTTTTTGGAATTTTTATATGTTAACATGGAATATATAGGCTCCATTATATTTTAAATAAATAGGTTAAATGCAAAAAATGCTATTTAAAAAAATGGGCATGAATATACATGGCATAGAGCATATAGTCCTATTTTGTGGATTTTAGGAGCACAATAGCTATATTTAATAAATAAAGAAAATGCCATAAAATAGCAGTCCTAACAGGGGAAAAAATGCAAATAAAATAAACTATAGGGGCTCAGACGTAGTTTTGCCAACATAATAAAACATTTATTTAATTTTTAAAGACTTGTGTACAATTTACAAAAATGCGAGGGTGAACATTGCAAAATGCTCAGCTGATGTGGGACGAAACGTGAGTTGAACTGGAATGGACCTAATTGCAATTACAATAAAGTACAAGGGACCTTTACAAAAATTTGCATTTTATTTATAACGTGACATTTTGTTTATACTACTAAATAATAACTATACAAAATTGCGGGGCTAGAGTGAAAATCACCCCAAAAGAGCGCACCATCCAACGGTTATGGAGCCATTGCTTGCCGCGTGTCGAGCCCAGGTGGTCCGATGATGCTTGCCTTCGGTGGTGGAGATTAGATGATTCCAGAGGTGATCAACGGTCGAGGGTGACTTTAACGAACAGTGGTTGGAAGATCTGGACGCGAAGCTCGATCCGACGACCCTAGAGTCCCCTGCAAGAACAGGGACGAACAGGGCGGAGTTTGAACTTCGCTCAATGATGATACACTGATCCGGCCACCTCCTTCAATGGAGAAGGACTTCAACGATGCCTGGAAGGGTCCTCAACCGTACAACAACACCAAAATGACCAGGAGGGCTTCGATGCACCACCGCTAGGTCGAGGAACGATGGCGTCTCTAGGTACTTGTACAGTTGCAAAACTCAACCCCAACATGGGTCTCGAGCCTCCAGGACATTAAAATGACGTTAGCACACACAAAAATGGTTCCTGGGGTCTTTATTGGTGGGAATGGACAGGTGGATGGCTCAGGCGGAGCTGCTCTGGCGTGGGTGCAGAGTTGGAGCAACCTACTCCAGATCCACATGGGAGCTAGATGAACGAAGCATGGTGGGGCATAGAGAATTAGAAGGGGAAGAAGTTGAGGTGGTTGCGAGGCGTCGGGAAAGTCAGAAATATAGGGAATGAGTTCACCATAGATTGATTTAATGCTACATCTCGACACTAAAGACTAATCTAAATGCATGAAATAAAATGCAAAGTTAAAAGCTGCCTAAAATAAATAGAATGCGCACTTCTAGTACCTGAGCGAGCTCAAGGAGCAGGGTCGTCGGCGAGGGCGACCATGGGCACACCTCCGTCCTCCCGGAGCTCGTTCCAACCGCCAGGAAGCTCCTCTTGTCACGATGAGGTTTCCTAGATGAAGGAACATCACTCTTAGACTCGAATAAGTGGCTGAAAAATCAATGGAAAATGGAGGTTTTTATTTATGAACAATGATGACACCCTTATTTGACTGGCTAAATGAAAGAATCGAGCATATGTAGAGGGGGTTTAAGGGCTCGACATGGATCATCATGGACCAAGGATCAAATCATGTGAAGGAATCGAAGACAAATGATCGACAGATCATGGGGGGAAAATGGCAAAAATCGTGGGGAAAAGACATGCCCGCATCAATCTAGAGCGGAGGGTGGAGTTGATCGGCGGTCAACTCGCGACCTGATTAGATTGTCCATGTCAGGTCGCTACAGGATAAAATAACTGATTTTATTCAAAAATAATTATTTTAAAATAGTAAATGATTTTATTAATTTTTTATTTAAAATAAAAATGTTTATTATTTAGTGTAGTACTTTATTATGATTTTTATTTGTTTTTGGCTTTATTTATTAGTAGTTAATTTTTAATAGTGTATTTATAGGTATATTTGCCTATATTCTGTACATTTTATTTTTATTTTGTATATTTCATTTTATTATTTTATTATTTTATTATATTTATTAATAATTATTTTTGTGAATATAAATATATTTTTATTTTATTTTTATGATATTATTTGTATACTTAAAAAAATAGATATGTATATTATGCCAGTATATTTATGGGTATTTTACCTATGTTTTGTATACATCTTTTTATTTAATGTATTTTAATGAGTTTTATTTTGGTTTTGTATTTTTAATAGAATATAGATAATATTTACAATATTATAAAAATATAAATAATAAAGAATAAATAATAAGTTTCTCCTTTTATTTATTTACATGTATAACATATGTATTTTATCTATGTTTTCACATAGACTTATTTTATTTTACATTTTCTTTTGGGTTTTATGCTAGTTTTAATATACACATATGTTATAAATGATATTTTATAATTTGTAAAAATAAAAATTTGTAAAAATAATAAGAGATGAATAAACTGAATATTTTAATAGGTATAATGTACAATAATGATAAAAAACCTAAGTTTCACATATTAACTCCAAAAAATATAAAACCACCACCATTAAATAGCTTGTGAAAAGTTATATAAAATTAAAGGTTATTTTGATATGTTTTGAGTTTTTATTTGAAAGATATGGGTATGTGAAGTTTGGTTTTTGGCTTTTTATTTTGTGTATAAAATGTACATTGTGTGTTATTTTTGTACAAACTTAGTTTTGCATTTTTATTAACATTGTTATCTACTGCTTTCATGTACTAAATTTTTTCATTTGATGAATAAACAATAAAGAATAAATAGATGTCAAAAATGCATAAATAAAGAATAAAATAATGGCATTTTTATTGTATTTTTGGCCATTATCTCCCTCTACTTTATTCCTTATCGACCAACTCAATACTTGACTTAGTCTCGGGGTTTAAGGCCATAAAATATTTTTAATATTTTATTACTTTTTATTTTTTTCTCTTTATTGTATAATTTTGGCATTAAAAACCTTTTTTTATATACAAATAATACAATAAATAAATAATGCTAATATGCACAAATTGATGTTATTTACATGCATTAGCTAGGGTTTTAAGGCCAAAATGATAGAATAAAAGTGATGAACTGGAGATTCATCACCCCCTATACTTGCCTTTGCTTGTCCCTAGCAAACACTTATGCAATAAGTACAAAAAGAATAAGGAAGAAAAGAAAAAGAAAGAATAAATAGAATTAATTTCAATAATTAAACTTGTTTGTACAACGTCAAAGTTTGGAGCTCAGGTTAGACCTTGATGTGAAAATGTGTGTAGAACCTGGTTGGGAACCAAATTTAAAACACAACAGCCTTCGAGAGTCACAGAACTCGGTTCAAACCACCTCAATAGCCAGGTCAGAACTATCCTTCATCATACGCAAACCCTTATGACTATGAAGCTGACTTATACAATGTAAGTGATAGTGGCTCTCCCCAACTGAAATGATAAAGGAATTAACTTCTCCAGAATGACAACCTAATGATTCCCCAATCCATCACTTTATCCTCGAGGAGCAGGGTATTCCCTTCTAAGTTCAAGTGACATCCAACTCAAGAGGAGGAGGTGAAAAAAAGAATGGACGGTAGCCAGTGTAGCTACCTATCTTGGGATGCAAGACCAATGTAGTCAAGTCTTCCACCTGCATGCTCACATGGTATAACTTTGATGCTCAAGCTTGCTTATTTTCTATACAACATATATACATACTGCGATAGCATTTTTATTTTATTTTCAAGCATGTCCACTTTTTTGGAGTTTTTTTGAAATACTATTTACAGTAGCATTTACATAAGGACTTTTCCTCTTGAGCCATATGACTATCCCTCTTTTGAAGCATTATCGCAACCCACACTCTCCTGCCATTCAACTTCATTGTAACTGGACCAGGTTGGGGTGCACTTCCCTCCCTAGACAAGGACGAATGTTTCCACCCGTGTGTGTCTCAGAGTGGCAAATCCAACCCCCTTACCACTCCAACTGAGTTGAGCCAAGTGAAATGTGCAAGTGTCCAAATTAGGTCACGACCTACGAGAGTCATGCGTACGTCTCAAAAAGTTCTAGTTAGTCACTTGAGGTGACTTGAACCCAACCCCGAGTCTCAAAGAATTAAGTCTGAATAGACCTGAAGTACCTTAAACCTTGTTCCCATAAGGCTCCAGTGCATTTAGGTGCAGTAAGATCCAACCAAGCTCCAATCTTCAACTTTATTGGACTAGTTCAATCATCAAGCTCAATTGAAAAGAATAAGAATGCTATGCAAATGCTATGTACAATGCAGAAAGAATGATGCAATTTTTTTATCAAAAAGATTTTGAAAAGAAATTTACACAAAGAATTTTGCAAACAAAAAGAATTTTGCAAACAAAAAGAATTTTCGCACACAAAGTATAAAATATGTACATCTATTTACATGGTGTGCTGCTTTTTATTTACAAGAATTGAGAATTTAAAGAATTTACATGTTTTAAAAGTTATTTTATAAGTATATATACAATTAGTACTGAATGTTATGTACATATTTTATTTTTAATGATGCGTTTATTCCTCAAATTTATATGAAATCAATTTTCAAAACTATAGTACAAAATATTTTTTGCAAATATTTACATATATTTAAAAGCCATTTTTCAAAGATTTTTCAAACAATATACATAGATTTAACAAAGTATTTTTATAATCATTTTCAAAATCATTTACAAATCGATTTTCAAATCTTTTATTTTACACAGAGAAAAGAATTTTTTCAATCAAATATTTTTACAAAGGTTGAAAACATTTCAAAAAATGATTTCAAATTGTTCACACCATTTTTCAAATTATTTTGCAAAAATATTTTTAACCTGATTTATTAATCAGTATGTATAAAAAGAATTTGAGGAATAAAAAGCCTTATTAATTGGTTTTTTAATGAATTATACATGTATTTTTAGCCATTTTTATTAATAAATAATATGAAAGTATGAGCTATGGCTAAAGTATATACAGATTATATACGACCCCCTATACTTAGCATGAGTTATGTCCTCATAGATCGAAAAGAGAAAGAGAAGACATAACTCTACTGAGTGTAGAAAAGCCTATACTACAATGACTGAATAAGGAATGGAAGAATGAATAGATAAATGAATAAGACGATGACCGTCCCCCCTATACTTAGGTTCAAATAATCCTAAGTATAGCATACTGTACACAATGCATGGAGAGTCAAGGGTGGGAATAAACAAATCACAACCCGGGCTGTCTCCCCCTATACTTAGGTGAAATACTCCTAAGTATAGAAGAGCAAATAAAAAATAGAGGAGACAATGGATGGGATCTAAGAATGAATGAATCTGGGGTGCACCCCCCTATACTTAGGACAAAGTACGTCCTAAGTATAGAAAAAACTGACACAAAGGGGAAGAAGAATGAAAAAGAAAAGAAGAAAAGATGAAAAGACAAATCTATACAGACATATGAACAAATCGTAGAGAATGTACACATCACTCCCCCTATACTTAGGGTGAGATATCCCTAAGTATAGGCAACAACAAGAGTGATGTAACAGATGAAGAAAGAACAACAAGGTGTGTACCCCCCTATACTTAGGACAAGGTAAATCCTAAATATAGACACAAAAATATGGCAAAAGATCTGGGATGCACAAAACATACAGGAGAAAGAAAGAATAGAATACACGACACACACACACATATATCAAGCAAAGAGTGTGAAGTACATGACAATATCTGGTACGCAAATACCATGCTCTCGTCATTGTCTCCCTATGAGAACGAGGATGCAGTCATACAGTAAAAAGACACCTGGATATGCAGTCAAGTGGGTGTTAGCTACTGGGGACAAGAGATAGAAAACTAAATTAGGGACCGGTAGCAAAAGTAAAACATCGACTCATAAGGAAGGAATGGAAGATCATAGCCGATACCGTAAGGCATGGAGGAAGAAAGAACAGTACAGACTCCTCCTAATCAATCATAGTCTCTAAAAGGTATAAAAAGTAAAGAGCAGGAGACTCCAAAAGCGGTGTGTGGTATCCAGTGATCATAAATTCAGAAAGTCGCAAGAAAACACCAAACAACACAATACATAGCTCAACCCTATGAGTGTCCTCAAAGTGAGCAGGATCAGAGAATAATCAGAAGACTTGGCTCCGTGCTCCAACAAATATGATACACCAAAAGTGAAACTGAGTACCAACAAAATGATGTATCCTCCTACAGATAACCCTCGAGAAGTAATACATACTAGTCAATGAATAATCGGACATGGCTCACCCTTTCGAGGGTCGTCTAGGTGAGCAGACTCAAAGGAGTCAGATCCATCAGACAGATCATCAGGAACGGTCTCGGTAGGCAACAAATCGTCTACCAGCAGAAGAGACTAACAGATCAAGAAAATGTGGCAGCATCCTGCAGATAACCCTCGGGGAGCATACTGCCAACTAAGCATAGAATAATTAGAGTAGATGGCTCCTCCTTGCGAGGACCGTCAAGGACAGCGGACTCAAAGTAGTCTAATAAGATGGGTCCCAAGTTCTGATAGATCAGATAATCAACAAAGCAACGGGAACCATAAAATAAATCAGATGACTCGGTTCTGAGCTCCAACAGATAGGAGACACAGTCAGCAAGGGGAACCGAGCGTAAAGAAAATGTTGCATTTTACCACAGATAGTCCTCAGGGAAGAAAGCAAACTAAGAATGGAATAACATATCAGATCTCGTCCTCATGAGGGTCGTCAGGGCGAGCAGACTCAAAGGAGTCAATCAGAATGGTCTCGGTAGCCGCAGATCAGTTATCCAGAAGAAGAGATCGCAAATCTAGCACGATGTGGAGAGCACTACGAACTATGCATGGAATAATCAGAAAAGTGACACTCATCCTTGCGAGGACTGTCAAGGAGAGAAGTCTCAAAGGATTCCATGAAATTGGCCTCATGCACCTACAGTTCAGACGCTCAATCTATAGGGAGGCCAAACAGTCAAATCGTTCAACGATGCGGTTTCGGGCTTCACTAGGATGGAGACAAAGTTAGTGTATGAATCTGATCGGAAAGAAAGTGTTGCATCCTCCTGTAGATAGTCCTTGGGGACGTATGCAATCTAGGTCAATCAAGTCTTGGGATTGCTGGCAACACAACTCAGGTTCTCAAAATCTATCTATCAATCACAGGAGGGCATAAGATCATGTGAGGGATAAATAATAAGGTCAATCATAGTACGTCCCTAAAGTCAATCAATCAAGCTGAGATGGCACAAAAGATAATCAGAAATCATCTAGGTGCCATGGGTGGATGAAAGAATCAGGAGATCGGATATGGGCCAATAAAGAAGACGAGAGATCATGTGGGTTCCGATCACCATTACTATAAGGTCCAAGTCCATATAGTCTATCAACTCTCTAAATCAAGACAGGTGGAACCTCCAAATAGATCGATCAGTCATACTCATGAAATCGTCATCGAACCATTAAAATATGTCACATCCTTAATCCGGTGTGCGTGATAAAAATTCTCAATAAAGAGTCACACCTACTGATTGTGCATCATCAAAGTTCTCAATAAGCTCCTATGCACATATCGAGAGTGAAATCCACCAAGAGTAGGATATCAATCCAACATCCTCAAAACGTGCCCGACTTACTCCAATAATCAATGTAAATCAAAATCCTCGATGCAGGTGATATCCATAGCCACAACAATCCTGGGAAAGAGAAGGGATGATATGGGGGCAGGAGGAGGGTGGGCGAGATGAAGGTGGACACAGTCAAAATTGTGGTTCAAGGAGAGGGTCTCCTCAAACCGGACTAGATGTGGGTGATATGGGCAAGGAGAGACAAACCACAAAATTCGTCTAAGACGATGAAGCAAAAGACCCAATATCACGACTCGATACAAATGAGGAGATGTATGTATGAGAGATAGAGAGACTCGAAGATGAAAAATAACGACTCACACGGATGGGACCGCAAAAACTCAAAGAGATGAAAATGCGAATAGACTCATAGTCACAATCAATACACAAAGCAAACCCCCAGTTCTCCTATTCAACACAGTGAAGACCAGGATGTGGTCTTTTTATCTTGTCGATTTTAGAGTTAGGTTATCATCACAAAGTTGCACACACCGAAGATAGGCTTGGTATTTGGGCACTAATCCTTAGTGTGTGCGTAGGAATAAAGTGTGCATACAAGGAATGGGTTGCTCTCCCCAAGACAAGGAGTCCACTACATTTTATTTTAAGGATCAAGTAGAGTTAGCAATCCCGCTTTTATTTTAGTTATCACTTTTTGGGGTCATTTTTCAATGCACGTGGCTATTGGGGTTTCCAATTCCATTTACATCCAAAGTGATCAAAATTAGAGGGAGAAGATCGTAAAATCCATGCAAGTCGGAAATCAATGATGCGTGAAAAGTCAGAAGACATACACCGCTTCCCAGCTCTCTCTCCATGCGGGATGCATAACAGAATTGAAAACCTATGCTATATGCAAATGCAATCCGATGAAATCGCCCTAGGGTAGTAACTGCTATTATTGTGAAGCACCATTTTATAATTATTTGGAAACAAATCCTAAAGTCCGATCTTGGAGACATCTTGGTGCCCGCCACAATGGGTCCTGCCAATGCTGTACGTCGTCTCTCACAACGCACGAGTTTGAATCTAAATAATTAACAATTATTATTTGACTAAGTCCAAAAATGCATCTTTAGGTACATGCAAATATATTAGGGGCTTTGGACCTTAATCTACAAGCAAACAACTCCTAAGATAGGGCTCATTCACACAAAATAAAGAAAAAAAATAAAGGAGAAAAAGCGTCAAATAAGTCGAGGCCCCCAAGGGAACAATCCCTCGGGCACTGAACCTCGAGAAGTCAGAGTGTGGAGAGTCCTGAATTATTACATGCCAAGTGTCACTCTCTCACATAAATATACTTTTTTTTAAAAATAATAAAATGAAGCTCAGAATCTATCTCAAAAATTCCTTCAGTCTGGATTAGTTGCTCTCTCCTGCTGGCTCAGTCAGAAGGCCGGGTCTGCATTGCTTGGGTGCATAGGTCCTCCTAGGAGATCCTCTGTCATGCCGCGGTCTCTCGCAACAAATTCAAACATGAAGGAGTGTCAGACAGTTCACAATAATATCAAATAATAGAGAAAAATAAATAAATAAATAAATAAATGCAAAAAAATAAATAAATGAATGAATAAGATATAATAGACAAAAATCAAATAATCTCCTACAACACGAAGTTGCTCAACGGTAATGGCGCCATATGATAGACCCAAAATGATCATCGGTCATGTGTTCCACACAAGGAGGGACCACCGACGTCAAGGTAACCGACAAAGACTTTGGATTTAATCAGCAATTAACCCACAATATAAATAAAGACAGTGAAAAGCACAAGTGAGGTTAAAATTTATTATCTCCACCATGGAATGCATAGTGAATAAGCATGTAGAGGTCAAACCACAAAGAGAAAAGCAGGTAGCCTAAGGTTATTCATGAACATCCAAGTCATTCATTTATATAGATCTTTTTGTGGGTTTTTAGTTTTATATTTATATTATTTTATTTTTGGTTTTATAATTTTTTATCTGATTTTTAATTTTTTAATTTTGTATTTTCTTTTTTATATTTTTATCTTTTCATATTTTCCTTTTCTTTTATAAAAACAATATAGCATATATACGTCTTTTTATACTCAATATATAGTGATATAATTATAGATGATAATAAATATAAATAAAATACATAAAATATTTTTTTAGGTCTTTCATATTTTCTAAGATTTTACAATTTTCGAGGATTTTTTGCTAATTTTAATGTATTTTAAAGTAAAAAATATCCCGAATAAGGGATTAATAAATAATCCAAAATCGATTTAGGTTTTAAAATAATAAATAAGTCCTAAAATTTCCCAAATCAATTTAATATATAAATAATAATATATAGCTAATTATAGAACACAAAAACATATTTTTGGTACTTTTGTAGGATTTTTATATTTTTGTCGAATTTTGGAGATATATGACTTTTATGATTTTCTTTTTCTATTTTAAGCATTTTTGTTTTCTGAACTCAATATATAAATATATAAACCATAAATAATTTTTTAGAAATATTCATTTTTTTTATTTTTTTGGATTTTTTATAGGTAAACAGGGAATATATATGCTCCATTATATTTTAATAAATGGATTAAATGCAAAAAATGCCAGTTAAAGAAATGGCATGAATATACATGTCATAGAGCATCTAATCCTATTTTTTGTGGATATTTAGGAGCATAATAACTATATTTAATAAATAAAGAAAATGCCACAAAATAGCAGTCTTGTAGGGGCAAAAATGCAAATAAAATAAACTACAGGTGCGCAGATGCTATTTTGCCAATGTAATAAAAACAGTTATTTAATTTTAAAAGACTAATATACAATATACAAAAATTCCAGGGTGAACATTGCAAAATGCACATCTCACGTGGGACGACAGGTGAGTTGAGCTGAAATGGACCTAATTACAATTACAATAAAGTACAGGGACCCATTATAAAATTTACCATTTTATTTATAATGTGACATTTTATTTGTACTACTATGACTATACAAAATTACGGGATAGAGTGAAAATTACCCCAAAAGAGCGCGCCATCCAACGGTTATGGCGCCTTTGCTTGCCACATGTCGAGCCCAGGTAGTCCGATGACGCTTCACCTTCGACGGTGGAGATTAGATGATTCAAGTTGTGATCAATGGCCGAGGGCGACATGATCGAACGATGGCTGGAAGGTCTAGAAGCGGAGATTGATCTGACAGCTCTGGAGTCCCGTGCAAGAATAGGGACGAACATGGCGGAGTTCAAACGTCGCTCGACGATGGTATGCTGATCTGGCCACCTCTTTCGCTGTAGAAGGGATTCAACGATGCCTAGAAGGGTCCTCAACCAGACGGCAGAGACAAAATGACCATGAGGACTCCGATGCACCAACTCTAGGTCGAGGAACGATGGCGGCTCCAGGTACCTGCACAGCAAAACTCGATCCCAACGGGGGTCTCGAGCCTCCAGGACCTGCAAATGATGTTAGCACACACAAAAATGGTTCCTATGGGTTTTATTGGTGGGAATGGACATGTAGATGGATCAGACGGAGCTGCTCTAGCATGGGGGCGGAGTTAGAGCAACCTACTCTAGATCCATAAGGGAGCTAGATGAATGAAGCGCGGCGGGGCGTAGAGAATCGACAGGGGAAGAAGTGGAGGTGGTTGCAAGGCATCATGATAGTTGGAAAAAGAGGGAATGAGTTGGCCGGAGCGGAGCTCCGGTGAACTACAAATCGTTGATTTAACACTACATCACAACACTAATACTAATATAAATGCACGAAATAAAATGCGAAGTTAAAAGCTACCTAAAATAAGTAGAATGCACAACTCTTGTACCTGAGAAAGCTCAGGGAGTAGGGTCACCGACGAGGGCGACCGTGGGTGTACCTCCGTCCTCCCGAAGCTCGTTCCAGCTTCCACGAAGCTCCTCCTGTCTTGAGGAGGCTTCCTAGATGAAGGAACATCACTATTAGACTCGAATCAATGGCCAAAAATCAATGGAAAGTAGAGGTTTTTATTTATGAACGATGGCGCCCTTATTTGACTGGCTAAATGAAAGAATCGAGCATATGTACAGGGGGTTTAAGGGCTCAGAGTGGATCATGATAGATCAAGGATCAAATCATGTGAAGGGATCGAAGACAAATGATCGACAGATTATGCGGAAAAAATGGCGAAAATCGCGAGGAAAAGGCATGCCCTCGTTAATCTAGAGCAGAGGGGGGAGTTGACTGGCGGTCAACTCGTGACGACGAGATTGGTCCATGTCAGGTCACTACAGGATAAAATAGCCAATTTTATTCAAAAATAATTATTTTAAAATAGTAAAGAATTTTATTAATTTCTGTATATAAAATGAAAAATGTTTATTATTTGGTGTAGTATTTTATTATGATTTTTATTTATTTATTTATCTTTATTTATTAGTAGTTAATTTTTAATAATGTATTTATAGGTATATTTGCCTATATTTTATACATTTTATTGTTATTTTGTATATTTTAATGTATTAATTTATTTTTTATATTTATAAATTATTTTTATGAGTATAACTGTATTTTATTTTTATGATATTATTTGTATACTTAAATAAACAGATGTGTATATATCTAGGTATATTTATAGGTGTTTTACTTATGTTTTGTATACATTTTTTATTTTAATTTATTTTATCGGTTCTATTTTGGTTTTGTATTTTTAATAGAATATAAATAATATTTACAGTTTTATAAAAATATAAAGAATAAAGAATAAGTAATAAGTTTCTCCTTTATTTATATACATGTATAACATATGTATTTTATCTATGTTTTCACATAGATTTATTTTTTTTACATTTTATTTTGGGTTTTATGCTAGTTTTAATATACACATGTGTTATAAAAAATATTTAAAAATTTATAAAAATAAGAATTTGTAAAAATAATAAGGGATGAATAAATTGAAATATTTTAATCGGCATAATGTACAATAGGGATCAAAACCTAACTTTCACACAGTAACTCCAAAAAATATAAAACCACCAGCAATAAATAGCTTGTGAAAAATTATATACAATTAGAGGTGATTTTGATATGTTTTGAGTTTTTACTTGAAAAATATGGGTATGTGAAGTTTGGTTTTTGGCTTTTTATTTTGTGTATAAAACGTATACTTTGTGTTATTTTTGTAGAAACTCAATTTTGCATTTTTATTTACATTATCTACAACTTTCATGTAAAAAATTTTTTCATTTGAAGAATAAATAATAAACAATAAATAGGTGTCAAAATGCATAAATACAGAATAAAAGAATGGCATTTTTATTGTATTTTTGGCCATTATCTCCCCCTACTTTATTCCTTGTCGACCAACTCAATACTTAACTTGGTCTCTATGTTTAGGGTCATAAAATATTTTAGATATTTTATTCCTTTTTCTTTTCTTCTCTTTATTCTATAAGTTTGGTATTAAAAACCTTATTTTATATACAAATAATACAATAAATAAAGAATGCTAATATGCACAAATTGATGTTATTTACATGCATTAGCTAGGGTTTTTTAGGCCAAAATGATAGAATAAAGGTAACGAAATAGAGATTCATCACCTCCCCTATACTTTCCTTTGCCAGTCCCTCGCAAACACTTATGCAATAAGAACAAAAGGAATAAGGAAGAAAAGAAAAAGAAAGAATAAATAGGAAATTTTTTCAATAATTAAACTTGTTTGTACAACGCCAAAGTTTGGAGCTCAGGTTAGACCTTGATGTGAAAATATGTGTAAAACTTTATTGGGAACCAAAATTAAAACACAACAGCCTTCGAGAGTCACATAACTCAGTTTAAACCACCTCAATAGTCAGACCAGAACTATCCTTCATCATACGCAAACCCTTATGACTTTGGAGATTGGCTAGTGTAGCCAAGTCTCCAGATGAAAGCTACCTTGTAAACTTTGACTTTGAAGCATAAGCCTTGCATATTGATACATTTCTTTGACGAGAATGATTTTCATTGCCTTTTTTCCTCTCTAACTTTTTTTGAATGTACAGAGTGTCATCATTCACATAAGGAGTTTTTCTTCTTGAGTTAGTAGAGTATCCCTTTTTGAAGCTTTATTGCGAACCACAACATGTCTTTAGACATCAATGCCATTAGATTAGGTTGGGGTGCACTGACCTCCTATTGGGGTGGCATATGTTTCCTTTTGTGTGCTTCTCAAGCTAAAGAATTCTACCCTTCACAACCCCATTTGAGTTGAGCTATGGACATAGTGCTTGTCCAGGTTAATCCATTTGCATGTGTATCATGAAATATTCTACTTAGGATAGTCAAGATGACATGTGGACATAGTCTTATAGACTCAAAGAATTAAGTCAATCATCCCGAGAAGTCTTAATTCCAGTTCCTATAAGGTTTTTGTGAAATTAAGTGAATTAATATCTTAACCGAGCTCCAATCTTCAAATTTTACTCCAGACTAGCTCTATTGTCACCATCATTAATCATTCTGAAAAATATGAATGCAAATGTAATGAATTTTTGGCGAAGTATAATTTTTTATGTGGTTTTTGAAGAGTTTTGCAATTTTTTATGATTTTTAAACTTTTCGTTTTTAGGTATTTCTGAAGGGTTAGTGAATTGCATATATTCACAAGTATTTACAATGATTGTGTACATATTTACAAATGCTTTTATACAAAAGTTTATACAAGAATTTTGCAAATTTTATATAAGATTTTAATTTACAAGTCTTATATACATATTTTATAAAAGGATTTTATTTGGAGAATTTTGCAACACAGTGACATTTTTGAAAGCATATTTTGCAAATAAGTTATATAATTTTACAACAAGTTTACAACAATTTTCATACATGGATATTTTTTAAAAAGGTATGCAAATAATTAACAAAGTTTTTTTAAAAGTTTTCAAAATATTTTTCAAAGTCTTTTGCAAAAATTGTTCAACCAATTTTTACAAGAATTTTACAAAAAATACATATTTATAAGAACTTTCAATATTTTTATTGGTTACCATTGTGCTTTAATTTAGATCCGTATTATTTGAAATAATATAAAGTACTAATTATAACTAAAGTAATCATACCATATATACGACCCCCTATAATTAACACGAACCATTTCCTCATAGTGACCAAGGAATAATAAAGGAAGATATAACTCACACAAACTATAGAAGAATGTTATACTTCAACAACTTAATGAAAGAATGAGAAGTCGATCGTCCCCTCATAATTAGGATCAACAAATCCTATCTATAATATATAGAAAAATACAAAATTGATTTCATGTAAAAATAATACACTAAATAAAAGTTACACTAAAAATAAATTTCCAAAATCCAAACTTCCCAGACCCATATCTCTCAAAAAAACTCAAAATAGATTAAAATCACCTTTAATTGTCTATAACTTTTAATAAACTATTTAATGAAGTGATTTTATATTTTTTGGAGTTAAGATGTGAAAGTTCGGACTTTGGACCCCTACTGTATAAAATACGTGATTAAAATATTCATTTTTTATCTTCATTATTTTTATAATTTTATATTTTTATAATTTTGTAAATATTATTTATAATATATGTACATATTCAAGCCATAATAAAATAATAAAGAAAACATTAAAACAAAATATGTATATAAAATACATAAATGAATATACCATAATTATACCTATACAATTAATTTACCTATTTATTTTAGTGTATATATCAATAAAAAAAATATAATAAAAATATGTTTATCTACATAAAAATAATTTATAATTATATAAAATACTAAAATAAAATAATAAAATACAAAATACAAAATAACAATATACAAAATGTAGATAAATATACCTATATATTATTCTTAAAAATTAACTTATAATTATGTACCTATAAAAATAAATAAAAATCATAATAAAATAATACTGAAAAAAATAAACCTTTTTTAGTTTATAATATAAAGTTAATAAAATCAATTTATAATTAATAAAATCAATTTATAACTAATAATGAATTTCCGATTCATTTCGGACTAGGTTTTTTTGGTCCACGTGGACCAACCCGATCTCGAGGCACGTTGACTGCATTTTAACTACCAGACCTATTGCCCTAGCTTCTGATAGATCATGAGGAGCCCTCCTTCTTGATTTTTTCGACATGATGCATTGTTCGAGGGAGATTTAACCCTTCATGGAACGTGTCCCTAGTACATCCAGGATTTACGCCGGGTCCATATCTCCTCCCATATCTTCCTCGATCGATCTCCACGTCCCCTCGAACTTTGCTCCTCCACATTGTATAAAAAACCACCCTCGTTGCCTTCTTCCATTTTTGAGTCCTACATGTCCACCTTTCCTCTCCCCTTTTGCACCCAAATCGTAATGGATGGTGACAACATTCATGTCGTGCCTCTAGGCCGACTGAAGAGGCAGTCTTGGGTGATCTCCATCATCTCCGACGAAGGCTCACCGTGAGGTCCATCTCGTGGTCTTTTGGCCATTGAGGTTCAATTTCTTTATTTTTTAGATAGCTATAGTATTTATTTTTACTTTAAGATTTTATTTTGTCTTTCAATCACGATTTGTAGTTGAGAATAGGATTAAAAAAATGCTCACCGAAGCCTCGCTCCGGCTTCCACTGCTCGTACCTCTGCCACACCACCATTTCCTCTCCGACATTCGTCGATAGAGGCCCAGAACTTGCCCCTTTGCCTCCCCATTTTATGTGATTTGTCGCATGACTAGAAGGACCCTTCTGCGGGTCGATTTTGCCAAAGAAACACCTCCTCAAGTCCGCCGAAGCATGTTTGAGCACCTGAGGCCATCCCATGGTCTTCGGTCCCCATTAAAGCATCTGGGAGGTGCGAAGGAGGCGCATGAATGTAAAGCATCATTTGGAGGGTCCCCAGATCACTGGAGCAGCACACACAGGCATATTGAAATTCATTTGGGATGAGTTCGTTGGTCGTACTTGCATGCATCCCTCTAGTTGTAAGATAGAGAACTCGTGCCCAGGTCCGCCACAACCATTGGATGCAGAGCATCCTAACCGTTAGATCTTTCACTTGGATCTGATCTCAGCCGCCCGTCGTGAAGTATCGTCGAGATACTATAAGGCGATACAAGGCTTAAATGACCGCCTATCAATTGTTCGATCACGCCCAGCCATGGGTATTTTGCAATTTTTACCCGTATAATTTTGTAATTTATTAATTAGACTCTAAACTTTCATCTGTCGTTATTTAAATTTTGTAATAATTTCAAATTGCCTCCCTGAAGTTTTAGTAATTACCATTTGGTCCACATCATCTCACCTCATGTGGCCGCCCATGAGAGGTGCACATTTTGCAGGCGTGGCCCAGAATTTTTATGTATTTCGTTTTATACCAAGAACTTTTTATGTGCGTTATATAGTTTTTATGGAAATTAAAAGGTAGCCCCTGATCTTTAATTTATTTACTGAAATGCTCTTGTTAGTATTATAATATCTATTTGTTGTCTATATTCATTTAAAATAGATATTTTGCTCGAAAAAATCTAAAAAATAGCTGTACACTCCTGATTGCACAAACTTCCATGCTGTATATTTGTTTTTGCAATTTCGAACATTTAATTATTTATTAAAAATTCAAAATAACATTTTAATTTCCAGGCTAGCTTAAAAATTCCAAAAAATATAAAAATGTCTTGAAAAACTCCTAAAATAATATATTTTTTATTACGTTTTTTAGCATTCGGACAAAAAATCACTAAAAGTAGAAAAAGAAAATTCTTAAAAATTGAAAACCCCAAAAATCTTGATAAAAATATATAAAATATATAAAATTACAAAAATATGTTTTTCTATCTTTGAATTTTCCTTATTTTATCTATTATATATTAAAGTTAATTTGGAGAAATTTTGACATTGTCTTGTATTTTTCATCTATATTTTAATTAAATCTATTTATTTTAACCTTGTTTTAGAGTATTTTCAACTTTAAAAATTCTTAAAAATTAATAAAAATCATTAAAAAATCATAAAACAGTAAAAAATATTTAAAAGTCAAAAAAGTTTTATTTCCTTTATTTTGACTTTTTTTATTAATATTTTTATCTATGTTAGTATATATTATATATATCCTCTATATATAACTATGTTATTTATCTTTTAAAAGAAAAATAAAATACAAAATATAAAATATAAAATGAGAATATAAAAACATAAATTCAAAAACAAAATATAAAAATATAAAACAATAATAAAAAATATAAAATAAAAAACCCACAAGAGAGAACATATAGACAAATAAGAACAGTCACTTTTGCATTCATTTTTGCATAATCTATCTCCTTTGCTCCCTGTGGTCGACCTATACATGCTTGCATACTATACACTTCCATAGTAGAATTATAATAAATTTTAACTCCGATAAATTAGGAGAGAGAAATTTGGGAAAAGTCGATGCATGCGAAAAATGATGATGTATGCTCAGATAGAAAACTTACAGTGACTCCTCACAATCTCCATGTGATGCAATACAAGAAATAAAAATTTAATCTATATTAATGCAAAACGATGAAAGTCACACCTAGTATAAAGTTCTATTAGCCGGAAGAATTAAATTGAATTTGACTAAGTTGAACAATCTAATGTGTGTCTCGATTAATATGCATTGTGGTCCTAGGTTCTACGAGCACAAACAATAAGATTTAAAGCTCTAATGACCGTATGTGTAGGTCTAACCTACGAGCCACTCAAGTCGGGCCCCACCCTCAGCGGAGAGTGAAATAGGCCACAACACTCCATAGAAAAGTTCAAGGTCTTTTTAACACATGTGAGAGTCCAAACGGACACCGTTAGAAATGAGAAATTAATTATAGAAATTAAAATTACAGAAAATAAAAACTTAAACTCTATGCTCACTCATGACTCGACTCGATCTTAATTTTAATTACGACTTTTTGGGCATCGGTGAAGTTGCGTCCATTTTTGTAAGAAACCGCTCCACGTACGCTGGGTACCTTGCAAGAAAAAGAAGAGATATAATGTAAGGGAGTGACACAAGAATTAATCAAAAATATAATAAAAATAAATGTTGGAAAAGATGGAAAATTTACAATGAAAATTTGAGGGTCAGACTACCCGAATAAGGAAAATCGAACACAAAAATTTTTAGACAAACTCTAAGCCATTTGCCTCCCCGACAACGATGCCATCTGACGAGTTCGAAAATGCCCTTATTAATTTGCGTGAATTATAGAGCATTTAAATTACTGTTGAATTCGTCGTTGTCGGGTAATCAGAATCGGTCAAGAAATAACCATAAGAAACTTAGTCAATTTTTATTCGAAGTGGTTTTATGTTTATTTTACTTGGGCAAGTTCCAAGGTCAAACTCAAGGAGGCAAAGGGAACAACCTAGAATTTTGTCTATCAAAGATTGTGCACGATTATCGAGACGATAATTTTTGTATTTTTAATATAACTTGGGATGCAAAATGCAATTTAGGCCAATTTTAGGGACTAAAAAGTGAAGATCAATCAAATAATGTCCAAAAAATACGAAACTCGACCAAGATGACAATTATGATGAAATAAATGCATTGTAAAGTTTTTGGAATTTTTGGATGCAAGATAACTATTTTATGAATTTATGAATGCAAACACAACAGATTTCAATAATTAATTATAATAAATATTAAACCTAATTATTTTCAAGAGATAAAATTATCCAAGATCTATCACTAGGTAATGGATCTTAGAAAAGCCCTAAACCTCAAAAATATGAGATTTAATGCCTATTAACAATTAAATATTGGAATATGCAAAATGATTTTTCCAGGAAAATCAGGTACGCAAATGCAAATCTTTTTGGGCATGATGTTAAACACAATCAATTCTCGATTCCATGAAGTTTTGGCGATTTTTAGAGCAATGGATAATTAATCATGAATTTTGAAGCATAAAGTGGGAAAATATGCAATTTTCCACAAAAAATAGTAATTAATAATTAACCACAAATACAAAAATATTACAAGCATGACGGGATGTAGAGAATTAATTGTAGAACAAAGTGCTTATTTTTGATAAATAAAACGATGCGATGTAAAGGTTCAGAATGAAGGGGGATCACAGGGGTATCAATGCAAATTACAATAAATAAATAATAAAGAAAATGCAGAATAGGGGGCTAAATTGTAAATACCTATACCGCTAGGGGTATTTCTGCAAAACTTTTAAGCAGTCACGTGCCAGGCACGTGACCCTTGAGTGGCAGGGGCGTTTGGTCATTTCTCTGAACCTTGAGGGCTTCAACACAATTGTTCCAGTAGGTCACGTGCAATGCACGTGACCTATGGGCATGCCTCGTTTGGGATATGTGAAACCACCAGGGGTGTCGTTGCAAGTTCCCCCAACACACGTCTCCTCACGTGCGTGGGGGTCTCGTGTCTCCTGCACCCGGTTTTGGCGTGGCGGAGCGGCGGAGCAGGTGGATCCTTACGGCGTAAGGAGGTCGTCGGGCGATGGCGTAGAACTGCTGGCGGTAGAGCGTTGGCCGACACGTGGCTTGGGGACGTCAGGGCGGTGTCTCCCAGGAGGATACGTCGAAGGCGGGCAATCGATGAAGATTGTTGGAGTGTCGATGAAGGAGAGCACGACGGAGGATATGCTAGGAAGGCACGAAGCAGAGCGGCATTGCCGTTACGAAGGATGTTAATGAACATGAGTTGGCTTGACGGCGGTGCCGAAGCGGAGCAGCGGGGTGAGGGTCACAACTGCAACGACGGGGGGAATCCCTCAGATCTCGTCGGGATGAAGGGGAGGAGCTCGGGCTGTCACCACCGAGCTCCTTCATGATGTAATGCTACTGACGGATAGTTTCGAAGGAGGGGCGACGGTGCTTTAATAGGAGAAAAGATAGGGTTCAGTGATGGAAGGGAATCGGGGATTGATTGGAAGCGATCGTCGATTCTTTGCTTGATGGAGATTTGATTGGGGCGAGAGGGATTTGGGGGAAGGTGCAACAGAAGAGGAAGGAGACACGAATGAGATACGTGGCAGAGGAAAGGATGCGGTGCCCCGATTAGGCAGGCGGCAACAGAGAAAATTGGGTGAATGAGACGGTGCAGTGGCCGTCCGATCGACCGAGTTTGGACGGCCAAGAGGATGCTACGTGGCGGTAAGATGGCAGTGGAAGCCAAACACGTGCAATGTGTGTGTCCAGGCGACATGTGGGAGGCATTTGATTTTTTTTATATAAAAACAAATTTAAAAACCTCCAAAAATGGGTGACATGTGGCGGCTCCAGGAGCGACCACGTGTCAGCGACCACCATAGCTCTGATGGAGGCGTGGATGTACGGTGTAGATCAACTGGCAGCCTCTGATCTGATGCTCCAGGGAATGTCAGCTACATGTGGTCGTGATGCGCTGCTACAATACGATCTGACAGTTCAGAAAAAGGCATGGACGTGTAGTGCGGATCGGTCAGGGGGTGTCAGATCCATGGCCCAAAAGTTGATCTGGTCGGCGACTCTGATGTAATCTGGTAGGAGTGGAGCTTATCCAACGGCAGGAAGCCAGCTTGCAAGAAGTGGGCCCCAATGACTTTCACTCAAGCCTCATATGGTATCCGAGACTCCTATGAATGATCTGAGGGCTCCGAGAGTATGGTAATGGCGATCCACACCGAACGAGCGGCTCCGATGGAGGAGCTATCGACCAAATGAGCGTGACAGTGGAGGGGGTCCTAAAGCTGTTCCGTCGAAGCAACCGAAGGCTCAAAATGGATTCCTCGTGCCCTTTAGGACATGCAAGTGGTAGAAGGGACTCGGGTCGTGGCTTCGATCTGCTTTATTGTAGATAAAAAGGGAAGAAGTGATGGGGGACGAAATTTGGGTCTCCGATGTAGGCGGGGGAAAGATACCTGACTTGATCCGCTCCGAATAGTAGGATTCGAGGGGACATGTTGCGTGAGAAGGTGCGGTGAGTGTTGGTCATTCGATCGATACGAGTAGGAGTGTGAAATGGGGCTCCGGCCGATTGGTCAAAGCAAGTGGACGGCGATAGTGGCCAAATGAAAGACTGAATCGAAACGAGAGGTGGAGTGGATGGATATGATACAGAGGATACTGACAAACTCAGTAAGGTCAGGCAGAGGTGGGAGTCGGAGTCGTCATCTCAACCTCATTGCGACGGGCGGGGAGGCTGAACGCGGTGGAGCTCTGCGGCCACGTGGTCGAGTTGCAGCTTCAGGCCACCAAACTTCAATCGAAAGGCACTTCCGGGCTGCTGTCACTCGGCTGAAGGTATCTAGGGGTGAAGGAAGGGGTGAGGCATGAGATGAAGAGCTCTGGAAATTGGTGAAGACATTATATAGGGTGCATAGGGGTCTAAAAGAATCGACGAGGGAAGCACAACCCTAAGGCGATTCGATCCTCCCTAGGGATCTGCAAGAATCATGGATCCTAGGAGAGGAATCGGGCGGTGGAATCGAGGAGAAAGGGGGCCTGACCTGATCAAGAAAAATGGGAGAAGAACCTCCGACAGGAAGGGAATCAGGTTGGGTCAACTGGGAGTAGACATTGACATGGGTCAACATTCTGACATAACCCAATGAGAATTCA
Organism: Ottelia alismoides; assembly: GCA_037367405.1. NCBI lineage: Eukaryota > Viridiplantae > Streptophyta > Magnoliopsida > Alismatales > Hydrocharitaceae > Ottelia > Ottelia alismoides. Next base: position 159,422 of record JAZKJV010003561.1, on the reverse strand, counting down.
GAATTTACAAAAATACAAAATATTCAATAAAACATAGTAAATAAATTTAAATTAAAAAGAGTATAAAATAATTTTTTTTATTATTTTATAAACCATTTTCCTGTGATTTTTAATTATTTTATGAAGAATAAAGTAAGGTATATACATGTATAATATACCTATGTATTATGTTCATGTATTTTTATTGTTTTATTTTTATGCAAATGAATCAATTTATATTTTATTTATTTACAACATATTTTTAGGAGTATAAACACATTTTTATTTTATTTTTATAAATTATTTAGAGGTATATAATAAATAGTGAATGCGATATATACACATGTGTTTTGCAAAATGAAAGGAGGATTTTATTTTTATTTTTATTTAATTTTTCTGATTTTTATTTTGTTTTTATGTTATTTATAGAAATATATACAAGAGATTGAAAATAATAATTCAATTTATTTTGTCAAAAATAGTTATGTACAAATATAGCTAATATGCATAACACAAAATAAACCCTGTGTTAAATAAACCCTATCTCTCTCTACTTATTTTATTTTGAGACGAGGTCAAGGCTTCGCCTTCTCTTGGTGTTTGGGTCACTCTGTTTTATTCTAAATACCTCCTTCATTTTTCTTTTCCTTTATTCTTTTATGTTTGCACAAACACATGCTAATTATGCACTATTAACAAAGGCATGCAATTTGCTAAGTTAATTTTTACAAGTATTTATATGATGCTTTGCCAAGATGAATAGCTAAAATAAAAGAATAAAGAGTGAGAATCATTGATTCATCATGGAGCTTCACTTGGTTCTTCACGAGGATGATGGAGTTTGATCGCGTGGCGATGCTCGGATTCTCACAACAGTGAAGTTCTTCGAGTGATGGTTAACCACGAGCTCGGTGATGTTCCGCAACGGTGAAGGATTTGAGTGTGGTGGTGGATCTTGAACACAGTGGGGAGTAGAGCGGATCCCTTAGCATGTGGTGCTCGGCTCCAGATACCAATCAAGTGGATCGGTGTCGATCCGAGGCGGAGCTCGTTATAGATGCATATCGAAGATGTGGAGGTGCTTCCTGGCTGAGATGGTTGATTTTCAAATATTCTTCAGGTAAGTTTAGATCAAGGTAGTGACATTCGTTGCTGATATATCTCTAGGTGGTTACGAAGATCATGGATGTTGATTTCGTTCAACGTACATGTGGTGCGATCTTGCTGCAGATCAAAACAGTTGCATCAAACAAATATCCATTATCAAAAATTAAAATTAATTGGAGAGACAAAATATTGATTAGTCTTCATATCTGAAGTTGAGATTCCAGATTATGGTTTGAATCAGATCAGATCTCCAATGCCTTTTGTTCAATCGAAGAATATCTATCAAATGCTTGCTCCAGGTGACACTAATGATTCCCATATGCTTCAGATGATCAATTTCGCAGAAGCTCTTGTTCTTATCTCGATCAGGATCCAAAACTATTACCTCCAGGTGAGGTTGTTCTGATATGATTCCTGCAATGATCAGCATTAGCTCGAGCACAAGGGCTCGGTCACAATTCAAACAGAGAATTAAATGAGCGAAGAAGCTTATGTGAATGATGGATTAAGCTTCAAACTTTCAATCACCACACATGATCAGAGGTGAGGGAGTTGATAGGTAGAATAAAAATGAGCAGGATTCAAAGGTGGAGATGGAGGTAGATTTAAAGATGAAAATAGGGAAATGAAGAAGATGGAAGGTCTAATTAAAGGTGAAGACTCTACTACTAAGATGCCAATCTCAAATCGAACAACATAGAAATCAAAAATAACAAAATCTAAATTACCATATGGATGTTGTACCTGGGCTGAGGATCACGAATCCTTGAGTCATGACCTTGAATGCTCGACAGTTTCTGGAGGTTGGGCTCACTCAAGACAGATCATGACGGTAATCGCTGTCGGATTAGAGGTGATTCGATTCCAAATCCTCACTCATCACTCACGCTTGTTGTCACTCTCACAAAGATCAGGAGCTCACCGAAGGTGGAGGGAGAAGCCAAAGATGGGAAGAAAGGAGCTTGAACCTTATTTATAAGATGAGAAACACCGAATTTCAAATGAAATCTCAGTGCACAAAACGAGGTAGAAAATTTTGAATTTTTATTGGGCAAAAATAAAGATTGTGAGGACATTATTTTGAGAAAGAAATATCAATTAGATCAAAGACCCGATCTAAAAAATAGGGAGAAAATGGTTCGACGAGCAGATTATTTATGTTTGAGGGGGAAAAGACTAAATAGGGAATAGACAAAATAATAGATTAAATAAAGAATAAATGAAATAAATAAGGAAATATTTTTAAATTATAAAATTATCAAAATAAACAATGTTAATAATTTAATAAATAATTTATGGTGATTTTTAAAATTAAATAAATTAATAAATAAGGTAAATAAATAGAAACCTTTAATAATAGGCATAAAATACACATATATATATAGTACTTTATTTTATTTAACTATTTTCTGATTTTGTTATTTTTATTTTCATTTTATATAATTAAAGTAAATATATACAAAATATTTATAAATACAATATGTGCACACATAAATAAGAAAATAAATAAATAAATATATATATAAAATATCTCAAAACCTACTTTTTGTATATTAACTCTGATTTTACTGAAACGACTATTATTTAATAGATATTTTATAAAACAAACTTTAAAAGTGAGTACACCCAAACCAGAGTCATACGACCGAGTTATGAGATTCAGAAATTAGGCTTTATAACTTTTAGATTTTGAGATTTAATGGCATTTATTCATATTTATGTTTAAGTTATACTTTTATATTTTATAGTGATTTTTCTGAACATTTCATAAAAAAGTTAAGTTATTTGGAGTTACAAATAACTAAATAGAAAATAAATAAGTTTTATATACATAATGTACATACAGACAAAGGATTCAAACGGTAAAACTCACACGATTTATTACACGTTTTTTGTATTTTTAATGAATAATAATAGTTATAAAATAAAGTTTATAAGTGAGTCTGGTCAATTTGGAGTTTTCTATAAATAGTCATGAACTTGGAAAGTTGGACTTTTAGGCTTTTTAGATTCATTGGAATTATTTATTTATTGGTTAAATAATTTTTCTGATATTTTTATAAATTAATATACATACATTATTACAAACAACTTCCAATATGGAATCATTTTATTTGAAGTTATTTTATTGATAATTAAAATAGGTGAAATATGTACAAGGTGGAAAATGATGAATATGTACAAATGAGATTTGATTTTCTTGATTTTCATAAGTTATGGACCATATCTCCTCCTACTTTATTCCTGATCGATCATGTCAAGTCTTAACCTTTTCTCGAGGTTCGGATCAGTCTGCTTTTATTCCATAAATACATGCTTCTTTATTTCTTTCCTTTTTCTTTTCTTCTTTATTCTTTTATTTTTAATAAAAAGAATGATTAATATGAATTATTAATAAATAGATGATAAGTGATAAATGATGATAGTTAATGACTATATGCAGATGTTATACTAAGGATTTAGCTAAAATAAAAGAATAAAGAAGTTGAATCATGAATTCATCACAATACATACTCAAATTTATTGAGGGAATATTGAAAGAATATTTTGTTAGGCTTGTGTCCTTTGAGTTTTTTCATTATTACTTATACCCTTACATTCTTTACGGTTACACTTGTGAACCTATGTTCTTACAAAATTCTTAATAATGCTCTTCCGCAAGGACGGATGGAGGGGGGGGGGGGGGGCAAGGAGGGGCAAGTGCCCCCCCTCAATTTTTCCAAAAATTTCCTATATATAGCATCTCTCACGCCGCCTCTCTCATTCCTCTCTATCGCACTCTCTCTCCCTTTTTCCCCTCTCTCTCCGTACTCTCTCTCCCTATTTCCCCTCTCTCTCGCGCACTCTCTCTCCCTATTTCCCCCTCTCCCGTACCCTCTCTCTCTCTCCCTCTTTTCCCCCCTCTCTCTCGCACTCTTTCTCCCTATTTTCCCCCTCTCTCTCCCGTACCCTCTCTCTCCCTCTTCCCCCCCTCTCTGTCGCACTCTCTCTCCCGTACCCCCTCTCTCTCTCCCTCTTCCCCCCTCTATCGCACCCGCCCTCTCCCTCTTTTCCTCTCTCTCTATCGCACTCCCTCTTCCCCCTCCCTCCCGTACGCTCTCCCTCTTTCCTCCCCCTATCGCACCCGCTCTCTCCCTCTTTTTCCCTCTCTATCGCGCTCTCTCTCTCTCCCTCTGTCCCGTACCCCTTTCTCTCCCCCTTTTTATCCCTCTGTCACTGTCTCACGCTTCTCTGTCCCTCTCTCGTCCTGCACTCTCTATCTCCGGTACTTTTTCTCTCTCAACTGCTCTCCTTCTCTAGATATTCTCTTTTATCATTATCTGATATCTCTCTTGTTTTATTGCTCCTCAGACGCCATAAAATTAGACGAAATTCGACGGCATCAAGATTCAAAGTTGAAGAAAGAAAGGTATATTTTATGTTATATAAATATTTATTAACAATGTTCATTTATTTTCTTATTTTTTGTTTTTTTTACTATTATGAAAAGTTTAATTTGATAGGAACCTTTTATATAAGAAATTTTATTGAATAATGTTACCGTATAAGTTTATGCATCTAGATTCTTTTTTAAAGATATTAGACAATTATATGTTCTTATTCAATTTTTTTCATAAAAATGTTAATAGGAAAAAGTAAAAATTGTTTGGTATATTAAATAATTATTTTATAATTTGATGATTATTCGCATGCAAATAATAAGTAAATTTACATGTTAGTCGAGTTATTGACACAATTTACTTTTTACATATAGAATGGAAAAATATTTCAAACGAGTGGGAGGTCCAGATTCATCCATTTCCCAAAGTAGTAAAGATAATGAAGTTGAATCAAGTAACAAGCGTGTATGTTTGGAAGCTACTACAGATCTTGTGGCAGATCCTGGATTGAGACCAAAGATATCTTCTTATGATCCTAATGATCGAGATCGTATTAGGAGAGCTTATATTCAAAAAGGTCCATGTCAACCTCAAAGTCATAATTTTCCGCAAAGAATGATTGGAAATAAATTAAGGCGATTTAACCCAGCTTGGTTTAGTGAGTACAAAACATGGCTAGAGTACAGCATATCAGAAGATGCCGCATATTGTCTTTATTGTTATTTATTCAGATCAGAAAATGATATTCTAAGTGGAGGAGAAACTTTTGTCACAAAAGGCTTTAAAAATTGGAAGAAGAAGGAGAAATTTGATGAACATGTTGGTGGTCCAAACAGTGCTCACAATAAGTTGAAACAAAATTACATTGCTTTGATGAATCAGAATCAAAGTATACATACTTTATTAGACAAACAGACTACGCAGATGAAGAATGATTACCGAATTCGTCTGAATGCAACAATAGACTGTGTTAGATTTCTTTCAAGACAAGGTTTGGCTTTCAGAGGAAATGATGAATCAAATATCTCAAATAATCAAGGTAATTTCCTTGAATTGTTGAAATTTCTTGCAGCTCATAATAAGGAGATTGGAGATGTTTTATTGGAAAATGCTCCAGAGAATCTAAAGCACCAGAAATCCAAAAGGATATGTATATGCGACTGCAACATTAACAACATAAAACATCATTATGGAACTTGGGAATGAAGTGTTTTCAATTTTAGTTGATGAATCTAGAGATATATCAGTTAAAGAACAAATGATTGTTGCTCTACCGCTACGTGAACAAGAATGGGTGTGTTGTCGAGAGATTCCTATCTATAATTCATGTTCCTGATACTACAGCTTACTCATTAAAAGGCTCACTTGAAGCTTTATTTTCATCACATGGCTTAAGCTTTGCAAAATTACGTGGGCAAGGGTATGATGTGCAAGCAATATGAGGGGAGAATTTCATGGACTTCAAGCATTGATTCAAAAAGAAAACAGCTCAGCATATTTTGTGCATTGCTTTGCACATCAGCTACAATCAGCTTTAGTAGCAGTTGCTAAAAATAATGTTCAAGTCGCATTGTTATTTAATACTATTCTGCGTCTTGTTGAATACTGTTGGAGCTTCCTGTAAACGCCGTGATCAGTTAAGAAAATCATGCTCTTCAGATTGTTAAAGCTATTGAAATTGGTGAACTTTCACTGGTAAGGGTTTAAATCAACAAACAAGTATGTCACGGCCTGGTGATACTCGATGGGGATCACATTACAATTCTCTAATTAGCATCACTTTGATGTTTGCATCAATAGTAGATACTCTTGATATTATTGTGCAAGATGGTTCGAATTGTGACACAAAGAGCTGAAGCATCTTCTTTGTTAGATTCCATACAATCATTTGATTTTATATTCAGTTGTCATCTTATGAAGCTTGTCTTGGGTATTACATCTGAATTATCACAGTCACTACAACGAAAGAGAGGATATTATAAATGCCATGACTTTGGTCAAAGATTTCTACACAGAGATTGCAACTTTTAAGAGATGTGGATTGTGACTCGTACTTGCAAATGTAATTTCTTTTTGCATAAAGCAAAATATTGATGTTCCTGAGATGGACAAACCATGGATGGCTCATGGAAGGCCTCGACGCAGAACTCATACTATGACTAATTTGCACTATTATAAGGTTGAGATATTCTATATGGTCATCGACTCACAACTTCAAGAACTGAATTGTCGTTTTACAGAAAGGACAACTAATTTGCTTTTATGTGTAGCATGTCTTAATCCATCACAATCATTTTCCTCCTTCAATAAAGAGAAGTTAGTTCAGATGGCCTCATTTTATAAAGATGATTTTTCAGATGTTGATATGGTGATATTAGATATCAACTTAAACATATTTTTTGGATGGACTTCTGATGAAGAATTTTCCAAGCTGAAAGGAATCTAGATCTTGCACAACTATTGGTTGATAAGAAAAAGGACATGATATATCCTTTGGTTTATAAGCTTATTAAATTGGCACTTGTTCTACCAGTCGCAACTGCTACAGTTGAAAGAGCATTTTCTGCAATGAAATACATCAAAAATCGCCTTCGGAACAAGATGGGGGATCAATGGCTTAATGATAGCTTGGTTACTTATATTGAAAAAGATATGTTCACAAATGTCAGCAATGAAGAAATTATTCAACTATTTCAAAATATGAAATCTCGTTGAGGAAACTCTAACAAGGTAATTTTAGAAAGAGCATTTTTTGTAGATTTTATATATGTTAGTTAATTTTGTTACATCAGTTGTTAGTTAATTTTATTACATTGATAAATGAAATGTTATATTTAATTTGTGCCCCCCTTAATTATCATCCTGGCTCCGTCCCAGCTCTTCCGTTTATATACTTGTGCCTCCTATATCACAATAACGTAAGGATAATATTTTGAATTTTGTTATGGATACTCTTATTATTCTTAATAATAAGGGAGCACAAATGTAATTGCAAAAAAAGTTATGGACACTCTTGAAAGGATACAAAATGTCATTAGAGATACTTTGTTCCGTAGTTATAAAAAAGAATATACTTTTCTTAGTCTTTTTTAAAGATAAAAGCCGTCCCACGCCTGCAACGACTAAATGCCGCCAGGGAAGTCTTTAAACAATAAAGCCATAAACAACAAAGCCTCCTTCTGGGCATCAGCTTGCATTACCGAGATCAGATGGAGGAGAAGAGCCGATCAGATGGTGGTGAGGCCGACGGTTCTGGTCACCAACGACGACGGTATCGACGCGTGCGGGCTGAGGTCTCTTGTCGACGTCCTCGTTGCATGCGATCTCTATCGGGTCTTGGTCTGTGCTCCAGACAGGTGCGTTATTCGCTATGCATTTCACTTATCGTTGCGTGTGCTTAATTATTGTGCTAAAATGGAGCTCGAAATGGACTATCGCATAGCTCTTCTTAATTTGATCATGGAAGCAGACCAAGAAATAGAAATATCCGCTGCACCACGTTATGGTATTCTTCATGTTTCACACACTTAATTTGAGTGATTTAAGATATTTACGAGTAAGTGGATCTCACGTAATCGGATCCGCATGTTCATTATACATATAATCAAGGAATTTTTATCTCACGATCTTTGTAAACTTTGTCAATTACCTCATCGATCTTTGAAATAACTGTAATTCCCTCATCGATCCCATAAACTTACTAACTCTTATCCCACAAACTTTGTGGTTAAACTCCATCCATGTAAACGTTGAACTATCCGGATTCCGTTAAAAAGTGTTGCATATTACCCTTTTTAATTAAACAAATTTATAAAAAATGACATCCCTCTTCTTCCCTAACCCTCCCCTTACATGTCCTTCTCCTCCACCTTCCCCACGTCGTCCTCGACCTCCCAACTCTCCTTTGCGGCACCGCCAAACTCGCCTGCGCTGCCCTCACCTCCCCCGCATCATCCTCGACCTCCCAGCCCTCCCCTGCACCCGCCGCCGACGTCCCCACCGCCGCCCTCGACCTCACAACCCTCCCACGGCCACCTCCTCCTCTCCCCTTGGTCCTCGCCTCGTCCCGCTCCACCCCTCCTCCCTCACCTTGCTTCGCCCCCCAGCAGCCTACTCCTCCTCCCCTTGCTCCTTTGCCATTAGCCTGCTCCTCCTCCACTTGGTCCTCTGCCTCTTCCCTCTCCACCTCTTCATCCCCTCGCCTTGCTTTTCTCCTGCCGTCTCCTCCCTTGCTCCACCCCCACCGCCTCCTCCTCCTCCCTTGCTACGTCACCTCTGCCCCCTTGTCGCAACTCGTAGACAATCGGGTCGTGGCAGTCTTCTGACCTTGTCAATGCTTTCAACTTCTTGATGAGGAACAACGCCGTCATCTTCGCCGCCTCCAGAGCCGTCTTGGCGGTCGAACCTTCTGCTTCATGCTTCGAACCCGGAGGATAGCCAACGAACTCGAAGGGAACGCCCTGGTCGAACGGAGCCCCATCCTTTTCGTTCGTCTCTTGAGGAGAACGGATCCTCATCCTCCAGTATGTGGATGGAGACAACCGATCACAAGGAGGATCTTCAACATGCGGATGGGGCACTGGAGAGGTGTTGCTTTTGGACTACTCGGGGCAGACATGTAGCAACATGAAGGCCGGCATTGGAGGGGAAGGGAAGAGAAGGGAGTAGAGATATTACCCTAAAATCCATCATTAATTTTGGTTGGTTTGATTAACTCGACTTAAACCCATGCAAGTTGACTCAATATGAGTCCATATTAACGGCAAGGGGTCATGTGATAAGAAAAGCAAGTTTAGATGGTTGAGGAGGGAGTTAGACTGTTTCAAAGGTCGATGAGGTAATTGATAAAGTTATAGGGTTCATGAGGTAAAATCTCTATAATCAACTTCGCCGATCCGAGTTGATTTTTTTAATATACTAATATATGCTTGTAATCTCGTATATCCATGTAAAGCTAGAATTGCATCATAAGAGTGCAGATTTAGGGGTTGCCGTTCACTGTACTTTTGTATTATTTTTCCGTTAAAGAAAACAAAAACAGCTTAGTTTAAGCACTGTCTCTGTGAACCACTTAAAATGGGATTGTCTCCTTGATGGAGCTAACTTGGATCTTCTACACCAGACTGTACATCCCAGCTCTTTTTTTAATATTTTTTTTGATTTTTTTAAATGAAACTTTTGTGGAATTAGATCACTATATATCACTATGTTGTTAGTCCAAAATTCAACTTAATTAAGAACTTTTATCACCTCCATCAAGACTACAAAATTTTAACGATTTCAAAATTGCTGAAATTGTTTCTTTCTAGATGAAAGTGTTAGGAATGTTTGATTTGCATGAAACTTGAAACACATATTTCTCTCAATATATTAATAAAATCTCTCTAAGGTTTCATTCAAAAAAACCCCGAAAAAAATGAAAAAAATCGAGTGTACGTAGTTACCTACACCCCCGGTGTAGGCTCCCAACTCTATATATAAAGGGTAAATGAGGCTACCCCAAGAGGGAGCTAACTTGACTTCTCGCCTCGTTTTTTCTTATTTTTTAAATAACTATGAAAATTCATCACTATATTCTTATATTATGTCTTCAAGTTTCGTGAAACATAAATTCCTGTAGCCTCCATCCAGATGTGGTCGATTTCAATAATTCTACGACAGGTAAAAAATGACTGCATGGATGGAGGCCGTAGGAGCTCTATTTCGCACGAGACTTGAATGACATAATACAGATATAGTGAAGAATTTTCATAGTTCATTAAAAAAATAAAAAATAAGAAAATAGAACGGAGAGCCCAGTTAACTCCTCCAGGACAGCCCCATTTTACCATCTCTCTATATATGGGTTTATTGGACGTATTATGATTATACATGTTTTTTCTTCGATGGTTTCTGCATATCTTGTATTGGTGTTCAATTATTTCCGGGTCAGCGGGTACCTGATTTGACCCGCTCATTTTGACCCTAAACTCACGGGTACCCATTTGAAAATGATGGGTCGGGTACCCATTATACCATGACCCATGCCCCATTTTAAAATGCCCGTTTTGAATTAACGGGTACCCACAGGTACCGGTTAGAAGCTTTTACTACCAATTTATTTAAGTGACACAAATAATTAAGTACAAATACCGAAAGATAAACAATGTTACTATCTCGTTTAAAATATAAATATCGATTTCGTCAATATAGTGAAATGTCGAAAACAACGAATTTTCCCCTTGCCTTTTTCGAATGCTCGTTAATTTGGTGTTGGATTCGGTAAAACGTGGCGGTATTCCCTTTATGGACAATGTTCATATGTTGCAAACTAAGGATGAAAACAGTACGAATTGTGGCTATTTCCATATCTATTTGCACCATCTATGTCAGATACAGATACATATATGGATATTAATCGGATATGAATTAAAAAATCATATTCTATAAAAGTCAAATATGATTTCAAATTAGATTTTAACGAATCTAAATATGAATCAAATAAAGAGCGATTCCATATATGGATTGAATAAAGAGTGAATTCGAATACGGATCCCATAAACATCGGATTCGCACATGGATCGAATAATGAACAGATATGAATACGAATTGAATTGTTGTTAAGTCTAAAGTGATTTAAAAAAATATGACAATGAAATATATACTACGTGATCATAAAGTTTTTAAAATTTAACTTTATTGTTTTGATTGAGAGTTGGGGGTTCAACTTTAGGAGCTGGGGACTGAGACTGGGCAATAAATCTATGTAAGCAAGTGGCCATGTAGTTTTAGATAACATTTAGTATATAACTAATTAACCAGATTGAAAAATATTAAATGTTGGATTCAGATGTTATATTTGGATATCCAAATCCGGATATTTAACTCACGATCATATACGTACGTATTCATAGTGCAAACTTTTAATAACATATTTTCATATTTGATCCATATTCGATTAATATTTAAATACGGATATCAATACTCGACAATCTTTCGAATACGATAAGCGGATATTTGGATATAACAATTCCGTTTTTAATCCCTATTACAAACCCAATGTATAATCAAGATATATGATGTGGCATCGTATATAGAATGGTATACAAGTCAAAGATAGATGACGGGGATAATATTATCTTCAGATCACGAGTACTTGGGCAGATCGCCATGCAGGTGCAGCTCCTCCTCCCCATTTTCGACGAGGAACACATGTCCGCCCCACGGTGGCGGTGCATCACCCAAGTACCGAGGATGTCTGCCACGAATATGATGCACCCCCCCCCCCCCCACACACACATACCCGTCGCCGGCATCCTCCTTGACAAATCCTCATCCACTATCGGGTCATAGTTGATGGTCTCAATTGTCAGCCCGTAAAAATCATAATCGTGGATGTGCATGAAATGCTCAATTTTGTCCCTTGATAACATCTATCCAATAAATAAGCATTTTCCTCTTAATGAAGGCGATACTTCTATGGGTACCCGCGGTACCCATTACCCATTGATATTAGATGGGTACCCATTACAATCGGTACCCGTTGGAATGGGATGGGTCGACCCATGATCCAATAACAACGGATCGGGGCGAGTCACAATCAAATGGGTCGGGTACCCCCCCATGAACACCCCGACCGAAATACTATAACATCATAACCTACTTAACACGATATTCGTCCAATTACTTGATTACTAAAACAGTACAGATATGGAAAATTATCAGGAATTATCTGAGATGTTATTATTTATCTAGATGATGGTTTTACGGAGAGGAAAATCCTTTGTTTTTTTTGTTGGTTTACAGGGAGCGATCGGCAACGAGCAACAGTATAATTTGGCAGCATCCCTTCGTGCGAAACAAAGTGGATATCAAAGGAGGCATCAGCCTATGCAGTTTCAGGTGCCCACTCTTCCGTGCTACAAGTTTCTAATTATAATTAATGTGTGCCGATAATATCTCTGCTCTTAACTATTTCGTAAGTGCACGGTGACCTCAACATCTCTCTTGGCAAACTTATATGGAAATTATTTTAATTTTGCGATGTTCTCTCTCTTAATCATATTTCTCTCAAAAGGTTGAAGAGAGCTAACTGCATCACGCTGTTCCCAAGTGCCAACTAGGATCTTCGATGCAGAACCTAGGAGAGCTGCTGGAGTTCATGTACGATGCATACTAGATCTGAGTAATTATGTGCACGTGCGTGTGTGCATGTACGTGTGTGCATGTACGTATGTGCACGCATGCGTCTGTATCGGAGGGTGAAGGACTTTAATTTCAAATGAACATCACAAGCAATTGGATCTAATGGAACGAATAATTTGAATATTCGTTGCTATATCTTCCTATGTTAACTATATAATAACTATATATACCATTATCCGTTGCGAATTTAAAAAGTAAGCAACGATAATATTCGTTGTTATATATTTAACTACGGAAGATGTGGCAACGAATATTAAATTATTCGTTGTCTTAGATCAATTTTCTTGTAGTGGAAGGAGCACCTTTTTGCTGTCGAGGAAACCCAATCATGATGATCGTTAGATTTCAATATATAATTTAATCAATTTTCATTATACATAAGGGTAATTTGGCTGTCTACTTAAATTTTAATTAAATTTAATTGATATTTCAAATTACTGATTTTAGTTCTTACTTTGGACTTTTTTTAGTCACTAACATTTTCATCCAATGTGGGAATAATTAATACTGCAAATTATTATTTCGAGGTGGTTTGATTATGGTAGTCTTTTTGTCACTTCAATTTTCAACAAAAAATTGGACGAATGATGTGCTAAATAGAAAGAAAAACTTCCATCAATTAGTACTTTTTTATTTTTTTTATATTTTCACTAATTTAATATAACTCGATTTAATCAAACAATTCAAATTGATTATAAATTCTTCTGACTTTTTGTTTTTTTACCAATTATATTTTTACCCAACTTGAGCAATTAATACTACAAATTACTATTTTTAAGTGGTCTGATTCTGGTATTTTTGTTGTTAATTATGTTTTCAATAAAAAAGTCGGAGTGATGAAGCGGGGGAGAGTAAGGGTTGGAGAGGGTTCCAGGGGCGGCCTAGACAATGGAGCACTGTGGGTCCTCGTCCGTGCGAGGAGGCATGTGAGGCTTCCCCCCGCATCGTCGAGACCGCGGCGAGGTCGCCGCAAGGTGATCGGGATCGCGGTGGCAGCAAGCACATGGACCATGAAGGTAAACTATTCAGAAATGGTTGCTTTTGTTGCGGCTCCATCCAACACCGGCGACATCTTGCCGGGAGCCAATGAGATGCTTCCATGCCGAGGTTTCGCTCCGAGTGAGAGGGTCTGCCCTCGCAAACGAGATACTCCGTCAGTCCGAGAAAGCGTGGTTCTCATCGGCGAAGGGGGAGGATCCCGACCTTTGCCATTGGGTACGTCAGATGTGGGAGCGGCATCGAAGGGGAGGTTCGGCGGGGATCTCATACTGTTGAGTCCGTGGGAGTGATGACGTGAGGACTTACCATCCACGAGTCGCACACACTATTGCGGATGAGTTCAAACAAACAGACCCTCCTGTAGTGGCGTCCCCTGGGTTTGTTTGATTTGGCCGTGTGAGGGCTAGAGGTGGTGCGGATACGGAGCATCCCCCTAGTTTGGAGAAGGCCCAAGGAAGTTTGGGATATTCTTGCTTCGGTGGTGCCAGTGGTGAGATTGTATCCAGCGGCTCTGCGTTATGGGATGCAGGGCTGATCTAGTAGTTCGAGTACAGAAATTCAACCCAGCAGGGCTGGGCTGGACGAAGGTGCATCATCGAGGCAAGGAGCTGGACATAGAGGTGGCGGTGGTGGGTCAGACCGTGCCAGGGGTGGTGGGCTTTCACATGCAAGGCCTTCCTGAACGCCAATGGAGGCGGCACAACCTCGACTAGCGGTGCAACAGGTGGCTGAAGGAGCAAAACGGACAACGAGATTCCACGTCGGCTTCCAATTACGATGCCTCGACTACACCATGTAATCACAAAGAACCCCGTTCCCAATTTTTGGGACGAAACATGCGGCGACGTTACCGCTCCCTATAGCTCCATTGGTTGCATATAGCTCCATTTGGTTGCATGGTTGGACAAGGTTGGGTTGGACCAATCCAAAGTACCCCTCCTTCCAACCCTCTCAATCCTCTTCACAGTTTACTATTCACAAGGATACCTCAACCCAACTCCCAAGGTACCCTTCCTTCCAACCCCTCCCAATCCTCCTCACACTTTACTATTCACAAGGATACCTCAGCCCTGCAACCAAACGAATTCTAAGAGCATTGATGGGGAAGGATACGATTGCAGCATGAAATGGGGTGATGCATATAAATTTTTGAGGGGCTCGATCTGGCAGTGGGATCCACGATGGATGCGTATCCAATTAACGATCCTCTTAGAGATTTTGGAAGTGGACCTTGGCCCAATTAGGGGCATTGACTCCGGCCTAATCATTATACCAGGTCCGATGACTCATACCCGGACTGCAGGATGTGATGAAGCTGGCCATGACGATCACGACATCTCCAGATTAGGGGGAGATGCCGTGGTGGATTTGAGAGCATAAAAGGGGGTTCAACCACAGAAGGCAGCAACATGAGAGGGAGCATGACAAGAGGTTGCTTCAACGGAGAGTGTCCCTCGTGAAGGGGATTGGGTCGGCAACAATGGTATGGGCGTTAAAGAAGACCCCCTGAGCAGTGTGGGGAGGATGGCGAGACACATAGATCGGGTGGAGAACCTAGAAGCGGATTTACATCAGGATGGGGGTGCTCGGGCACCCTCTAGAGGGTCCGGCTCTGACGGTCAGATGACTGGGGGCTCAGAAGAGGTGTTGGGAGTTTTTTTAGGAGGGACAGACAAGATATTGCTCGGAGGGCTAGGAGATCCACAACATGGAGTAGAAGGGGGAAGGCAAGGAGGCTCGGAGGATCGAAGATTTCATCACTTGGAGGATGTGGAGGGTGGCAAAGCATCGCTAGAAGGTTGGGAGTTCGGGGGAGTGATAAAGGCACATATGGAGGCTGAAAGAAACTACGATGAAAAGAGGCCTAGTGTCGATGGTCAGAAGGGATCAATGGTTGGAGGGGGTCTGTAGGTCGTTGAAGGAGATGTGGGAGCCTTTCTAGAGGAACGTTGTGGCCAAGAAGAGAGAGCTCTTCCGAAGGCGAGGCTGGATCTGATCCAGACAAGGGTGATTCTCGGATTGGTTGTCCCTTTGAGAAAAGGGATGCGCAGAAGCAAATTAGAAGGAGGAGAAGGATGAGCTAATGGAGGAGAAGAGGGGCCAGGTGATGACTGAGAAAATCAAGGGTCCAGATATCCCACAAGGCGAGAGATCCAGTCGCTGAACTGGACCTCTTAAAGATCCCCAGGTCGATCAACAATTAACCCACAATAAATATACGCAATGAACATCCAAAAATGTGGAGTTAAAATTTATTATAACTCTACATGCAAATGTGTATAGGTGTAAGCACAAGTAGAGGTCGAACACTGGGAGGCGAACGGAATGTCTGTGTGTGTGTAATTATTCAATCCTTTGTTCATGTCCATTTATTATTTTAGGGGTTTTGAAATTATATATATATGTCTTTTTGTTTTTATGATTTTTATTTGGTTTTTATATTTTTATTTTTTTATTTTCTTTTGTATTTTTAGTTATATAAATATAGATATATGTATATATATATATATATATGAAGATATATATATATATAAGGAGAGAGAGAGGAATACTATATGGATCTATATATATATACATGAATACTCAAAATTTATTGGATATAATATTTTTTGGCTTTTTACATTTTTCTAATTTTTATGTTATTTTTCTGGAATTTTACTAATTTTTTATGTGTTTTTAATTCAAAAAATGTCCACAATATAGGACTAATTAAATATGCCGCAAATAATTTGGGTCTTAACATAGTAAATAAGTCCAAAAATAACCCCAAATTAATTTTTAAGACATTATAATAATATATATATTATTACAGAAGAGAAATAATATATTTTTTTTGGGTTTTTTAAGGGTTTTTCTATTTTTTTTAGGATTTTGGAGCTTCTTGAAATTTTATATTTTTTCTTTTTCTATTTTTAGGGGTTTTTCATTTTCTGGACTCAATATACATATAAATATCCCATATATAATTTTTTTGGAATTTTCAAAAACATTTCTAATTTTTTTGTATTTTATAATTTAAACAGCACACAATGGGCTTCTTTTTCATTTTTAATAAATAGGAAAAAATGCAAAAAATGCAGAATAAAACAGGGGCGTGAAAATACAAGGCATGAGCATTAACCTAATTTTTTTTCTGGATTTTTAGAAGCCTCATAGGTATTTAAAATAAATAGATAAAGACACAAAAATAAAACAGCCCTGGTAGGGGCCATTTTGCAAAATAACATAAATTTCCAGTGGCAACAGTGCAAAAACCACCAAAAGATAATAACGTGATCTATTAAGGCTGAAATCAATTAAGCAAACCCGTTAGGGCCCCCTTGCAAATTGACCATCACGTGGGACTACATGTGATCCGCACCCATAGGGACCAAAATGCAATTTCCGAAAATCTAGGGTCCTGGTTGCAATTTTTTCACAAAAAATAAGACACTTTATATTTTATTTAATGGACTAACGATAAATATGCAAAAATACAAGGGACATATGCAATTTTACCACCTCACGTGGGTCGACACGTGAGGTGACATGGACTGGACCCAAGTGTAATATAGCAGAGATACAAGGGGTCACATGCAAAATTTCCACATTATTTACAACGAGCTATGTAATTTACAATATTAAAAATTAAATACAAAAAAGCGGGGGCTGAATGTGAAAATTACCCCCAACGTGGGCGCTGATGGACGGCTGATCTGCGTTCACTAATACACGTGGCGCCTCCACGTGGGCCGATGACGCTTCGCCGATGAGCGGTGCGGATTAGATCTCGGGGTTGAGATCTACGGTGGATGCTCTGCTCCATCGGACCGCTATGATTGAAACTGGGACCTGCTCTTCATCCAACGGCGGAGACGACGGCTGGAAGAACGGGGAAGAACGCTCGCCTGGGCGAGCTTCTTCCGACCAAATCTCGCGTCTCCGCCGGTCTTCGCCGCTCCTGAAGGTCCAAAAAGCTTCCTAGCAGGGTCTTCTTCTTGCTTGAGGTCTTAGATCGGCCGGAGGTACCCTGGAACGCCGCCACGAGCTCGGTGAAGAAACGCGGCTCCAGGTACCTCCGCACGCGTGAGATCGCCTCTTGTGCTCTCCGGTGCGCCTAACCTGCCCAGGAAGGTAGAGGGGCTCGAGGGCGTCACCCTCGACCCGGGGTTTGAAGCTGAAAGCACGCGGATGGTGGTGGGCAGAGATGCTCCGACGAAGCGGAGGAGATGAGCATTGATTCACGGATCCAGATGGGAGTCCGGTTGGGCAAGGTGGATGGAAGGTGGAGAGGGCATAAGGGAACGAAATGACAATGAAAGGTAGTCGGGAAACTGTCGGAAACACGGTGAAGAAGTCGCCGGAGCGGAGCTCCGGCGAACTTCAAATTAACTAAACTAAGCTAATCTATGGATGTAAATGCGAAATAAATGACAGGAATAAAATGCTGGAATGAAAATCTACCTAGAAATGATAAATGCGCAGCTCGAACTTGGCTGGAGGGCCAAGGAGCATGACGAACGCCGGAGCTCCGCCATGGGCGCACCTCCTTCCTCTGCGAACCTCCTCGACCTTCAGGTGACCTCCTGCTGTCACCAGGGATTCACGCTGGACCGAAGGCGAGGGTTCTAGGGCTCCGAAAATGGGCAAAAAGCAAGGAAGAAGGAGATGGGTTTATTTATAGACAAGATGGGTCGCCCTTATTGACCGGCGAATCTCAACGAATCAGGGCTATGTTCAGATGAATAAAAGATGCGGCGGGGATCATGATAGTCCTGGGAGAAAAATCCGTGAAGGGAGCGAGCCAGGATGATGGAAGGGATGGCCACGAAAAATGGAGGAAAATCGGGGATTTGATAGTTCAGAGGCGCCGGGCAAGGGATGGGACAGTTGACCAGGGGGTCAACGAAGGCCGGCGTCTCATTGGGCCACGTCAGTCGCTACAAGACAAAACAGAAAATCTGATTGGACATTGATTTATTTGACACCATAAACGATTTTATTAATTTTTTCTTATAAAATAAAAAATGTGTATTATTTCATCTAGTATTTATTAATGATTTTTATTGAATTTTTCGAGTTGTTTTATTATAGTTTTATTTGAATAATGTGTATATGTATGTATTTACATGTATTTTTATGTATTTTATTTTTAATTTGTTTATTTTCTTTTATTATTTTATTGGCTTATTTTATAAATTTATAACTTATTTTTATGCATATAAATATATTTTTATTTCATTTTTATGAGTTTATTTATATTTTTAAATAAATAGGTATATGTATGTGTAAGTATACTTATAGGTATTTTACCTATATATTATATACATTTAATTTATTTAATGAATTTTATTTATTTTTATTCTGGATTTGTATTTTTAATAAGTTATATAGAATATATACATTATTAGAATGAATAAAGAATTAAAAGAATACAATCTCTTTTTATTTATATACATTTTAATAGGTATTTTGCCTATGTGATACATAGACTTATTTTATTTCACAAATTCTTTTAATTTCTTTTAATCTCAATATGTACATGTATTATGAATATTGTTTACAAGATACTAAAAATATAAATTTATAAAAATAATGAATATTGAATAAATGGAATATTTTAATAAGGTATTATGTACAAGGTGGGGCAAAAACCTAACTTCCACAGATGGACTCCAAAAATTACGAAACCAATTTTATAAAATAGTTCATGGAATGATATATACAATTAAAGGTGAGTTTGGGTGATTTGGAGTTTTTATTTGCAAGATATGGGTCTGTGAAGTTGAGATTCTTGCTTTTTATTCTGGATATAAAATGTACACTGAGTATTATTTTTATACAAACTCAATTTTGTATTTTTATTTACATTATTATCTACAACTTTCATGTACAAAGTTTCTTTATTTGATGAATAAATAATTCTATACAAAATAGGTGTCAAAAATACATAAATGCATGAATAAATAAATGAGGTATTTATTGTATAATTGGCCCTTATCTCCCCCTACTTTATTCCTTGTCGACCAATTCCATGCTGGCCTTGGTCTCGGGGTTTGGGTCATAAAATATTTGCAATATTTTATTCCCTTTTCTTTTCTTCCCTTTATTCTATAATTTTGGCATTAAAAACCTTATTTTATGTACCATAAATACAATAAAGAATAGATGCTATTTTGTACAAATTGATGCTATTTACATGCATTTGCTGGGGTTTTTAAGGCCAAAATGATAGAATAAAGGTGATGAAATGGAGATTCATCACCCCCTATACTTGCCTTTGCTAGTCCCTAGCAAACACTTATGCAATAAGTGCAAAAAGAATGAAGAAAAGAAAAAGGGAAAATTAAAGAAGGATAGAGTGAATAAGGGTGCTTTCAGTGCAATGCATGCCTTTACAAAATCAGAATTTGGAGCTCCGCCTAGACCTTGAGTGTAGATGTGTGCGGAACCTAATCGGGAACCAGCTCTAAAACACAACAGCCTTCAAGAGTCACAGAACTTGGTTCAAATCACCTCAACAGCCATGTCAGAACCAGCCTACATCATACGCAAACCCTTATGACTATGAAGCTGACTTGTACAGTGTAAGTGATAGTGGCTCTCCTCAACTGAAATGACAAAGAGACTAGCTTCTCCAGAATGACAACCCAATGATTCCCCAATCCAACCCTCTACCGTCGAGGAGCGGGGTATTCCCTTCTAAGTTCAAGTGGCAACCGGCTCAAGAAGAGGGGGGAATAAGAGGTATAGAATTTTTGGGAGCTCAACCAGTGTAGCTAAGTCTCCCGCTGCAAGCTTCATGAGATGTAACATGGACACCATAAGCTTTTGCTTTATTGAACTATATACACTCCGGTGGGGTTATTAAATTTTCAATCCGACCCACCACTTTTTTTTGGAGTTCTTTTTGCATTTTTTTGAAGAATCTGTACAACATATCTACATGGTGCAGCATATATACAAGAAATTTTCCTCTTGAGCCAGTAGACTATCACTCTTTTGAAGCTTTATTGCAACCCACACTCTCCCGTCATTCGACTTCATTGAAACTGGATCAGGTTGGGGTGCAATTCCCTCCCTAGACGAGGACGAATGTTTCCACCCGTGTGCGTCTCAGACTGGCAAATCCAACCCCTCACCACTCCAACCGAGTTGAGCCAAGTGAAAGGTGCAAGTGTCCAAGTTAGGTCATGGCCGACAAGAGTCATGCGTGTGTTTCGAAAAGTTCTAGTTAGTCCACTGAGGTGACTTGAAACCAGCCCTGATTTCTCAAAGAATTAAGTCTGAATAGACCTGAAGTACCTTAAACCTAGTTCCCATAAGGTTCCAGTGCAGTTAGGTGCGGTAAGGTCCAACCAAGCTCCAATCTTCGACTTTATTGGACTAGTTCAATCATCAAGCTCAATCAAAGAATATAAATGCTATGCAAATGCTATTTACAAGTATGCAAAGAATAATGCAATTTTTGAAAACAAAGAGAGAAATTTTTTCACAAAGAATTTTCAAATAAAAGAATTTTGACACTCAAAGAGTAAAATATATACAACTATATACACGGGCGTATCGCTTTATTTTACAAGTTTAAAGAATTTACAAAGTGATTTATTAAGGTGTATATTCAATTGATAAAGAATTTAATGTATTTTATTTAGGATTTATTTTATTTTATTTATTATGGTGCTTTTATTCCTCAAATTATTTGAAAAATCCTTTTGAAAACTATAGTACAACATTATTTTTGCAAATATTTACAAACATTTGAAAGCCATTTTGCAAAGATTTTGCAAACACTATATACACTTTGTTTTTCAAAATATTTTTACAATCATTTTCAAAATCATTTGCAAATAGGTTTTCAAATCCTTTATTTCACATAAAGAAAAGAATTTTTGCAATCAAAATATTTTTACAAAGGTTGAAAATATTTCACAAAAAGTTTTCCAAATAGTTCACACCATTTTTCAAATCATTTTGCAAAAATATTTTTACCCTGATTTATTAATCAGTATGTACAAAAAGAATCTGAGGAATAAGAAGCCTTATTAATTAATGAATTATATACGAAAGTACGAGTTACGGATGAAGTATATACATAGTATATACGACCCCCCTATACTTAGCTTGAGCTATGTCCTCATAGATCGGAAAGAAGAAAGAGAAGACATAACTCGTACTGAGTATAGAAAAGTGTATACTGTAACGACTAAAAGAATAAATGAAAGAATAACGAGATAAATGAATAAGAAAATGACCGTCCCCCCTATACTTAGGATCAAATAATCCTAAGTATAGCAGATTGTACACAAGGCAGGGAGGGCCATGGGTGGGAATAAACAGTTCAAAGAATTAATAAATCAGGGGTGCACCCCCCTATACTTAGGATAAAGTACGTCTTAAGTATAGAAGACTGTCTAAAAGGGATGACACCTTTTATTCAGATAAAGAAGATAGAAAAGGAAAAGAAGAAAAGAAGAGAAAAAAAAGAGACATATACAGATAGACGAAAAGATCATGGAGAATATACGCATCACTCCCCCTATACTTAGGGTGAGATATCCCTAAGTATAGGCAACAACATGAGTGACAAAACTGAACAACGAAAGAACAACGCGGTGTGTACCCCCCTATACTTAGGACAAAGTACGTCCTAAGTATAGACACAAAGATATGGCGATAGATCTAGGGCACACATAACATGCGGGAGAACAGAATATACAACACATATATACAAGTGGTGAAGAGACTGTTGAAGTACAGGACGATATCTGACAAGTGAATACCATACTCTTGTCGTCGTCTCCCTGTGAGAACGAGGACGCAGTCTGAAGGTGAAAGGACACCCGGATATGCAGGCAAGTGGGTGTCGGCTACCGGGGGCAGATAGATCAGAAAGTAACGCGGAGACCGATAGCGTGAAGCAGTCAATCGGCTCATAGGGTCATCATGAGGGAACGGAGCCGATATCGTAAGACCGGGAGGAAGAGAGAACAATACAGACTCTTCCGGTCAATCAGAGTCTCGAGAAGATATGGAAGATAGAGCATAGGAGACATCTTGGCATTCGGTGGTCATGAGGTCGGAAGATCGTAGGAGACACACACCTAATGCCGCAAGACATGGCTCAACCCTGCGAGGGTCATCAAGGTGAGCAGGCTCAAAAGGAGCCAGGAATCAGACCATAATCAGAAGACTTGGTCCCGTGATCCGCAGATCGGATACACAATCAGAGAGGGGACCAAGTACACAACTACGAAGACTCGGCTTCGTTCTCCAACAGACAGGAGACACCAGAAATGAAACCGAGTACCTAGAAAGTGATGTACCCTCTCGTAGATAACCCTCGGAGAGTAGTACATGCTAATCGTCGAATAATCAGAAGAAGACTCGACCTTGCAAGGGTCGTCAAGGCGAGCGGACGCAAAGGCGTCAGTGATCCATCAGACGGATCATTAGGTATGGTCTCGGTAGGCGACATATCGGCTACCAGCAGAAGAGACCAGGAAGTCTAAAGAATGTGGCAGCATCCTGCAGATAACCCTCGGGGAACGTGCTGCCAGCTAGGCATGAAAAGATCAAATATCAGAAGCTCGACCTTGCGAGGACCGTCAAGGCGAGCCAACTCAAAGGAGTCTAAACAGATGGGTCCCATGGTCCGCAGATCGGGTAGGCAACTCAGGATGGGACCAAAATCACATATCTCAAATGACTCGGTTCCGTGCTCCGCAGATCGGAGACACAGTCAGCAGGGGAAACCGAGCGTAAAGAAAGTGTCGCATTCTCCCGCAGATAGTCCTCGGGGAGGAATGCAATCTAGGCAAGGAATAATCAGAGTGTGTCTCTACCCTGCGAGGGTCGTCAAGGAGAGAAAAGGGCTCGAAGGAGCCGGGTCCATCAGACGGACCCACATAGTGGTCTCGGTGGTCGACAGATCGGCTACCAACAGAAGAGACCAATCAGATCGGAAATATGTCGTAGTCTCCAGCAGATAACCCTCGGGGAGCTACGAGCTAGTCAAGGAATAATCAGAAAAGAGCTCATCCTTGCGAGGTCCGTCAAGGAGAGCAGACTCAAAGGAGTCTGAGCCAGTCAGTCTCATGCCCCAAGAAATCGGGTGCATAATCAGAAAGGGAGACCAACTTCCCATATCAGACGAATCGGCTTCGTGCCCCAACAAGGTGGCGGCACCAGAGGTGAGAGAAGCTGATCGTGAAGAAAGTGTCACATCCTTCCGCAGATAGTCCTCGGGAAGCGATGTGAGCTACGCAGTGAATAATCAGAGTGCATCTCGTCCTTGCGAGGGTCATCAAGGAGAGAAAGAGGCTCAAAGGAGCGGGATCCATCAGATGGATCCACAGAGAATCTGGTCTCGATAGACGGCAGACCGCCTATCAGCAGAAGAGACCAAGAGAGCTAAAATGTGTCATAGCCTCTCACAGATAACCCTCGGAGAGCTATGAACTAGGCATGGAATAATCAGAAAAGTGGAGCTCTGCCTTGCAAGGACCGTCAAGGAGAGTAATCTATCAATTAGCCTCATGTGCCGACAGATAGGGCACCAGTCACAGGGGGAGGCCAATCAAGCATATTATCTGACTCGGTTTCGGGTCCCATCACGATGGCGACCAAGTGGTGAATGAAATCGCAGTCCTAGAAATTACCGCATTTTCCCGCAGATAGTCCTCGGGGACAAATGTGAACTAGATCAATGAAGGTCATGGGAATGCTGTCATAGAGTCTCAGGTCCTCGAAATATTGTGAATCCATCAATCAACTGGAGGGCATAAGATCATGTGAGGGAGAAAATAATCAGGTCTATCACAGATCTCCCTCTAGTCAATCCAATAAGCTGAGCTGGCACGACATATCATCAGGAATCCTCTAAGTGCCAGGGTGGATCAAAGCGTCAGGAGATCAAGGATGGGTCAATCAGGAAGATGAAAAATCATGGGGGCTCGGGGCACTGTCATCATGAAGCACATATCAAGATAGTCCATCCATAATCCAAATCAAGATGGGCCGAAACCTCAAAATAGATGGATCAGTCGATACTCATGAAATCATCGCTTCATATCACATCCTCAATCCGGTGTGCGAGATCTAAATCCTCAATAAAAATCACACCTAATTATCATGCATCACAAAAGTACTCAATAAGCTTGTATGCATGTATCCGAAGGTCTAATCCACCAAGAGTAATATATCAATCTCAGCATCCTCAACATCATTGGCCCGGCTTACACAGATAACCAATGGGAGTCAAAATCCTCGATGTGGGCGTCATCATCTTACACAGCATTCCCGGGTGAAAGGGAGAAGTGATACAGAGGGAACACAAAGAAGATGGATAAGAAGGATACACAATGGGGTGGAGAAGCTGATTGAGCGTGCGTGCCAATATCACGGGTGAAAGAAGAGTGATACAGAGGGGTACGAGGAGGGCGGGCGAGAAGGTCGAGACACAGACAAAATTGGGTGTTCCACACAGGGCGGGAACACCGTCAAAATTGTGGTTCAAGGAGAGTGCTCTTCCTGAACCAGAGAATGCGGATGGTACGGAGAATACGAGGAAAGCGATGAAGAAGAGGGAAACAAAGGACTTGGCGAAGAATGATTGAGCTCAAGCGCCAATATCGCGACTCAATGCAGAGGAAGAGAGATATGTATAAGAGAGATAAAGAGACTCAAAGATGAAAAATGCATGACTCACACGGACGGGACCTGCTACTCTAGTAATGAAAGAATAAGCACAATGAACTCCAAGTCACAATCAATACACAAGACAAACCCCCGATTCACCTATTCAACACAGTGAAGACCGTCAGGTGACGGTCATTTTTCTTTTCGGTTTTAGAGTGAGGTGAGAATCACAAAGTTGTACAAACACTTAGGAGGCTTGATGGGATTTGGGCTCTACTCCTTAGTGTGTACCTAAGCAAGTTAAAACGCATACAAGGAGGGGGTTGCTCTCCCCAAGTCAAGGAATCCATTATGTTTTATTTTTAGGTCCAATAGAGTTAGCAGTCCCGATTTTATTTTAGTTATCACTTTTTTGGGTATTTTCAATGCACGTACCTATCGAGGTTCCAATTTTCATTAAGCATCCTAAGTGGCAAAAACAGAGAAAGAAGATCGGAAAAGCCGTGCAAGTCGGAAAACGATGATGTATGCCAAGTAAGAAGACTTACAGTGCTTCCCAGCTCTCTCCATGCGGGATGCATAACAGAATTGAAACCTATGCTAAATGCAAATGCAAGCCGAAGAAATCGCCCTAGGATAGTAACTGCTATTATCGTGAAGTACCACAAGTCGGTCACTTATCCTTAACCTAAGAGTCCGATCTTGGCTCACCCCTCCTCTTCTCGACACACTCGAGTTCAGGAGTAGCGCTTGATGGGGCTCGCTCATGGCACATGGGTTAAAAGATAAATGAACCGACTGTTTACGTTTGACTAGATCCAAAACACACTATAGGTACATGCAAGTATATTTAGGGTATTTGGACATAATCTATCGGCAAGCAACTCCTAAGCTAGGGCTCATTCACACAAAATAATAAAAATAAAATAAAAAGAAAGAGCATCAAAACCGTCGAGGCCCTCAAGGGAACAATCCCTCGGGCAATGGACCTCGGGAGTCGGAATGTACCTGTGAGAGTCCTGTATTATTACAAAATTCTAAGTGTCACTCTCTCACATGAATATACATAATGAAATAATATGCATAAAAATAGGGACTGTCTTCAAAAATTCTCTTTCTTCTCCCTTTGATGCTCTCTCCTGTTGGCTGGGCATAGAAGAGCCAACTCCACCTTGCTTGGGTGCATCGGTCCTCCTAGGAGGTCCTCCTTCGCTTGGCGGTCCCTCGCATCAAAGACAAAGGAAAGAGATGGTCAGAGCAGTCAATCAAATAATATCAAATAGGAATAAAAACCAAACAAATAACTGAATCATGGACGTGAGCAACTAATTGAATAAATGAACAAATAAGCTCACAAAATCATACAAAATCCGTTGCCTCCCCGGCAACGGTGCCATTTGATGACTGGAGAAAATCAAGGGTCCAGATATCCCACAAGGCGAGAGATCCAGTCGCTGAATGGACCTCTTAAAGATCCCCAGGTCGATCAACAATTAACCCACAATAAATATATGCAATGAACATCCAAAAATGTGGAGTTAAAATTTATTATAACTCTACATGCAAATGTGTATAGGTGTAAGCACAAGTAGAGGTCGAACACTGGGAGGCGAAGGGAATGTATGTGTGTTGTGTAATTATTCAATCCTTTGTTCATGTCCATTTATTGTTTTAGTGGGTTTTGAATTACACACACACATATATATATATATATATTTGTCTTTTTGTTTTTATGATTTTTATTTGGTTTTTATATTTTATATTTTTTTATTTTCTTTTTGTATTTTTTAGTTATATAAATATATATATATATGTATATATATAATATATATGAAGATATATATATATATATAAGGAGAGAGAGAGAGGAATACTATATGGATCTATATATATACATGAATACTCAAAATTTATTGGATATAATATTTTTTGGGCTTTTTACATTTTTCTAATTTTTATGTTATTTTTCTGGAATTTTACTAATTTTTATGTATTTTTAATTCAAAAATGTCCACAATATAGGACTAATTAAATAGGCCGCAAATAATTTGGGTCTTAAAATAGGAAATAAGTCCAAAAATAACCCAAATTAATTTTTAAGACATTAATAATAATATATATATAATTACATAAGAGAAAAATATATTTTTTTGGGTTTTTTAAGGGTTTTTCTATTTTTTTAGGATTTTGGAACTTCTTGAAATTTTTATATTTTTTTTCTTTTTCTATTTTTAGGGGTTTTTCATTTTCTGGACTCAATATACATATAAATATACCATATATAATTTTTTTGGAATTTTTCAAAAACATTTTCTATTTTTTTGTATTTTATAATTTAAACAGCACACAATGGGCTTCTTTTTCATTTTTAATAAATAGGAAAAAATGCAGAATAAAATAGGGGAGTGAAAATACAAGGCATGAAGCATTTAACCTAAATTTTTTCTAGATTTTTAGAAGCCTCATAGGTATTTAAAATAAATAGATAAAAGACACAAAAATAAAACAGCCTGGCAGGGGCATTTTTGCAAATAAAATAATTTCCAGGGGCAACAGTGCAAAAACACTAAAAGATAATAACGTGATCTGCAATTTTAAGGACTGAAATCTATTAAGCAAACCTGCCAGGGCCCCCTTGCAAATTGACCATCACGTGGGACTACACGTGATCCGCACCCACAGGGACCAAAATGCAATTTCCGAAAATCTAGGGTCCTGGTTGCAATTTTTTCACAAAAATAATACACTTTATATTTTATTTAATGGACTAACGATAAATATGCAAAAATACAAGGGGACATATGCAATTTTACCACCTCACGTGGGACGACACGTGAGGTGACGTGGACTGGACCCAAGTGTAATATAGCAGAGATACAGGGGGTCACATGCAAAATTTCCACATTATTTACAACGAGCTATGTAATTTACAATATTAAAAATTAAATACAAAAAAGGTGGGGGCTGAATGTGAAAATTACCCCCAACGTGGGCGCTGATGGACGGCTGATATGCGTTCACTAATACACGTGGCGCCTCCACGTGGGCCGATGACGCTTCGCCGATGAGCGGTGCGGATTAGATCTCGGGGTTGAGATCTACGGTGGATGCTCTGCTCCATCGGACGGCTGTGATTGAAACTGGGACCTGCTCTTCATCCAACGGCGGAGACGACGGCTGGAAGAACGGGGAAGAACGCTCGCCAGGGCGAGCTTCTTCCGACCAAATCTCGCGTCTCCGCCGGTCTTCGCCGCTCCTGAAGGTCCAAAAAGCTTCCTGGCAGGGTCTTCTTCTTGCTGGAGGTCTTAGATCGGCCGGAGGTACCCTGGAACGCTGCCACGAGCTCGGTGAAGAAACACGGCTCCAGGTACCTCCGCCCGCGTGAGAATCGACTCCTGGTGCTCTCTGGCGCGCCTAACCTACACAGGAAGGTAGAGGGGCTCGAGGGCGTCACCCTCGACCAGGGGTTTGAAGCTGAAAGCACGCGGATGGTGGTGGGCGGAGATGCTCCGGCGAAGCGGAGGAGATGAGCATCGATTCGCGGATCCAGATGGGAGTCCGGTTGGGCAAGGTGGATGGAAGGTGGAGAGGGCGTAAGGGAACGAAATGACAGTGAAAGGTAGTCGGGAAACGGTCGGAAACACGGTGAAGAAGTCGCCGGAGCGGAGCTCTGGCGAACTTCGAATTAACTAAACTAAGCTAATCTATGGATCTAACTGCGAAATAAATGACATGAATAAAATGCTGGAATGAAAATCTACCTAGAAATGATAAATGCGCAGCTCGAACTTGGCTGGAGGGCCAAGGAGCAGGACGGACGCCAGAGCTCCGCCGTGGGCGCACCTCCTTCCTCCACGAACCTCCTCGACCTTCAGGGGACCTCCTGCTGTCACCAGGATTCACGCTGGACCGAAGGCGAGGGTTCTAGGGCTCCGGAAATGGCCAAAAAGCAAGGAAGAAGGAGATGGGTTTATTTATAGACAAGATGGGTCACCCTTATTGACAGGCGAATCTCAACGAATCAGGGCTATGTTCAGATGAATAAAAGATGCGGCGGGGATCATGATAGTCCTGGGAGAAAAATCCGTGAAGGGAGCGAGCCAGGATGATGGAAGGGATGGCCGCGAAAAATGGAGGAAAATCGGGGATTTGATAGTTCAGAGGTGCCAGGCAAGGGATGGGACAGTTGACCAGGGGGTCAACGAAGGCCGGCGCCTCATTGGGCCACGTCAGCCGCTACAAGACAAAACAGAAAATCTGATTGGTCATTGATTTATTTGACACCATAAACGATTTATTAATTTTTTCTTATAAAATAAAAAATGTGTATTATTTCATCTAGTATTTATTAATGATTTTTATTGAATTTTTCGAGTTGTTTTATTATAGTTTTATTTGAATAATGTGTATATGTATGTATTTACATGTATTTTTATGTATTTTATTTTTAATTTGTTTATTTTCTTTTATTATTTTATTGGCTAATTTTATAAATTTATAACTTATTTTTATGCATATAAATATATTTTTATTTCATTTTTATGAGTTTATTTATATTTTTAAATAAATAGGTATATGTATATGTAAGTATACTTATAAGTATTTTACCTATATATTATATACATTTAATTTATTTAATGAATTTTATTTATTTATATTCTGGATTTGTATTTTTAATAAGTTATATAGAATATATACATTATTAGAATGAATAAAGAATTAAAAGAATACAATCTCTTTTTATTTATATACATTCTTAACATATGTATTTTGCCTATGTGATACATAGACTTATTTTATTTCACAAATTCTTTTTAGTTTTCTTTTAATCTCAATATGTACATGTATTATAAACATTGTTTACAAGATACTAAAAATATAAATTTATAAAAATAATGAATATTGAATAAATGGAATATTTTAATCAGGTATTATGTACAAGGTGGGCCAAAAACCTAACTTCCACAGATGGACTCCAAAAATTATGAAACCAATTTTATAAAATAGTTCATGGAATGCTATATACAATTAAAGGTGAGTTTGGGTGATTTGGATTTTTTTATTTGCAAGATATGGGTCTGTGAAGTTGAGATTCTTGTTTTTTATTCTGGATATAAAATATACACTGAGTATTATTTTTATACAAACTCAATTTTGTATTTTTATTTACATTATTATCTACAACTTTCATGTACAAAGTTTTTTATTTGATGAATAAATAATTCTATACAAAATAGGTATCAAAAATACATAAATGCATGAATAAATAAATGAGGTATTTATTGTATAATTGGCCCTTATCTCCCCCTACTTTATTCCTTGTCGACCAATTCCATGCTGGCCTTGGTCTCGGGGTTTGGGTCAGAAAATATTTGCAATATTTTATTCCTTTTTCTTTTCTTCCCTTTATTCTATAATTTTGGCATTAAAAACCTTATTTTATGTACCATAAATACAATAAAGAATATATGCTATTTTGTACAAATTGATGCTATTTACATGCATTTGCTGGGGTTTTTAAGGCCAAAATGATAGAATAAAGGTGATGAAATAGAGATTCATCACCAGGTCAGATGAGCCAGAGGCAAGAGGGTGGTGACACGCCATGAGCAAAGCCAAACCAATTTAGTCTATTGGATCGTAGCTTCATCGAGTGCCTGGGCGTGGTGAAATCACATGTATCTAAGAGGTTTTCTGCGATTGATAAATGAAAATTCTTTCTTAGAATGTGAGGGGTCTAGGCAGGCCTGAAAAATGCCTGGGCGTAGGGAACTTGATTCATGATACAAAAGTGGACATCTTCATGCTCCAGGAGACCATGATGTCTCGCAATATAGTCGAAGTTGGTCAGGACTTGGGCATTGGAAGTACTTTTGAGGTCATAAGTTGGAGGAACATGGAGTGGTAGGTGGCCTGCTCATTGCATGGAGGAAATACAATTTTGAGTTGGTCTCTAGATGGAGGTCATCCTTCTCGCTCATGGTTTGTCTTAAGCAAAGGGCTGGCAATTTCTCCTTTGCAGTGACTAATGTATAGGGTCCATGTGGCAATGTGAAGGCAGTTAGTGGCAGACTTAGCGCAATTGTACCCGAGCCTCTTTGATGGGGTGTGGCTACTGGGGGGAGATCTCAACATTACTCCACTACCTAGAGACAGACTAGGGGGGGGGATGTCGGATCAACGGAGTTCTTGGAGCTGGTGCACAATATAGGCTTAACAATCATGGATGCAACGGGGTGCTCTTACACGTTGCATAATGCATGGTCAAGGTCGAGATTGGACAGGTTCCTGCTATCAGTTGAGGGAGTGGAAAGATTCACACACTCACAGGTTTTGCCTTTCCTGCATGCCCATTTGGATCATACCTATTGTTTGGTCTTCTAGAGAGGAGGGAAGAAGCATGTTCTTTTTCTGGTTTGAGCAGTCATGGTTGCTGGAAGATGACTTCAAGGAAATAGTGGCAGACTCGTGGAGTGGTGGATTTCGGTAGGCTCGGTGGTTTGTAGACTTGCATCTAAGATGGATCGCTTAAATCGTTATTGAAGGGGTTCGGGAGGGAGGTGAGAAAGAAGAGAAGGGAGAAGAGAGGTGAGGCGCAGGTAGAGGTAATGCGTTTGGATGGGTTGGACAAATTGAGAGGGTTGGACCAGGAGGATTGGGCGGAGAGATCCAGGCTACTGGAGGTGATTTTGCTAGAAAATCGGAAAGAAGAAGTGGAGTGGAGATAAAAATCCGGATAGAAATGGCTATGGGAAGGGGACACGAACATCCGATTCTTCTACCCCATGGCTTCAGGAAGAAAGACAAGGAATCATTTCACAACATTACAGGTGGGTAGGAAGAGGATATCCGGGGAAACACAACTCGGTATTGTGTTGAGAGGTCACTTCGTAGAAGCTTAACGGAAAAGATGAGGGGAAGGTTAGGGTTGGTGGGGGAGTGGGGGTGAAATCTCTTTCCTCGGAGCAGGCTGCAGAGCTAGTGTCACCCTTTTCAGAGAAAGGAATAAAGACTGCCGTTTGAGGTTTGAATGCGAATGGTGTGCCAGGACTGGATGGATTCCCAATCTTCTTTTATAGAGAGTTTTGGGACGTATTGAATACTGAGATTGTGGAGGTGCTTGAGGAATTCAGAAAAGTGAATGGGGCTTTGAGAAGGTTAACATGGCACTGCTATTCTTACTCCCGAAGAAAGATCAGCCAACTAGAATTGAAGATTTCAGACTGATTTCCCTTATCGAAAATGATCTATCTTATTGTAGCAAAAGTGTTGGCTAATAGGCTCAAGGGGGTCATGTATTCTATTATGACAGAGGTTTAATCTGCGTTCATTCTGGGAAGGCAAAAACAGTAGCAATTTTTAAGGTTTTTTAATCTTTAAAAATACTAAATGGAAACAAAATGCAACCAAAAATTCACGTACATTTCTACACCATGGCAGGAGCCATGTGTCAAAATTTCATGAATTTTGGATGAGATTTGCTATTTATTAAAATACAAGTTCAGCACACAACACCGATGGACCTATATGCAAAGAAAACATGTTTCGGGACCTAAATGATAACATGCATAGAAAGTGCGAGGTCTTATATATATCTGTGCACTTGCTGCAGTATGCTGATGACATTGTGCTCTTTTTAGATGTAACGAAGGAGATGATGGGTAGATCGACTCAGTTACTTGATATCTTTAGTAGGCTATCAAGGTCGGAGATAAACCTGCAGAAGCCAATGGTCATCGATTTTGGGTTACAATATGAAGAGAGGATCTGGATGGCAGAGATGCTTGGCTATCCGTTAGGTGAGCTATTGATTTCCTACCTAGGCCTCAAGGCAGCAAATTTAAAATGGAAGATTAGGATGCCATGATCCAGAAGATAGAGAGTATGATGGTAGGGTAGAAGGAGATCTCCTTATGTAAAGGTGGGAAGTTGGTTTTGTTAAAACATGTCATATCCTTCATTCCAGTTTTCTTTTTTTTTCAACAAGACTGCTGCCAGGAGGGGGTTAGAAAGAAGATTGAAAAGTTGATGAGACGTTTCTTCTGGTCATATGGAAAGCAGCAGAAGGCAATCATGCATCTGGTGGCCTGGGAAGAGATCGTGAGATCTAAGGAGCATGGAGGTTTAGACGTGTGGGATTAGGAATGCATGAACAAGGCTTTGCTAGCTAAATGGGTGATACGAATTTGGGGTTCGTCTGCAGACCTGGCAACTAGATTGCCGAGGAAGATTTATGGGGTAAAATAGGACATGGTGGCTAGGGTTACTCGATTTGAGTCTCCTTATGGCAGGGGGTGTGGGTGGTGCTGAGGCACATTTCTCATAGGCTAACACCTCGGGTGGTAGAGGGAGGGATTTCAGATTTTGGAGAGATGATTGGACGGGGGAAGGCGTTCTAGAGAGGCGATTCCTAAGACTCTTCGCAGTGGGTGCATCGAAGGAGGCCTATTTGAGAGAATATATGCATGGTGGAGAGTGGAGGATACCTTTTGCTGCGACCCTCTCGGAGAGGAGAAAGGAGGAGTTGTTACTCTTTTGGATGCAACTCACTTGACAGGTGATCTCTCTATGATCAGAGACCATTATATACGGTCAGGCGCTAGACTCTCAGTCAAACAATTATATGGCGAGTTGAGAAACGATGGAATGGAAACAACCAACCCAGAATTTTTCAAGGATATGAAGATTATATGGCTGGGCAAGATACCAAGTAGAATAAAAGTTTTCCTATGGTGCCTCAGGAAAAACAAATTTTATGACAAAGTTATGAGGGAAAACTTACTGGAGACATAAGACGTGAGCTGTGATAGGCGTGGTGAACACGTAGAGACCGCAAAGTATCTTTTCTTCAATGCAAGGCTTCGGTGAAGGTTTGGAGGGAGACGACTTTTTCGTGGGTTGATGTGAGCAGATCGATGAGCTTTTGGGAGGAATCAGGATGGTGGGAGGAAATTCCACGGATGGCATCTCAAAACCTTTTGTGGTGATTTGTACAATTTGGCTAGCAAGAAATGAATGGCTCTTTAAGAATCAACATTTTTACGCAGAAAATGTCGTGTCACGCTCTCTTGAGTCTATGGAATTCTAGATAACGATTGGTGTAAATTTGATTTTATCTTATAATATAGTTTTTAGTGGTGTCTCCCAAATTGGGAGATAAGCGTCTTTGGCATTAAAAAATATTTTTGAAAAAGAGAAATGAACGTATGATTAACAACGTACATAGTCCTTCCATATAGGACTTGAAGTGGAATATTATTTATACTTGCTTTCGAGTCATGACTTTTTTGTTACCTTTACGAGAGACATTAAGATTATTCAAATATTGTATGAGGATTTATAGATTGATATCGAGTTGAATGCTTCTTTTAAAATCATACATATTAACGTATTAAAAGCATTGAAGCTTGCGTTATTTACCTCTTGTAGAGGTTAGTTAACAAAATTCCTTTTTTCCACTCTAGAGTACTCGAGCTTGGCGATATCCCATACAACAAAATACATGGAGATGTGCAGAAAAATTGCATTCTAATCTTCATAGTTTGTTCCCTCAAAGGAAATTGACCTCATCATGGATTATTCACATCTTTTGAGGGGAACCTTGTTACGCCCCTCTTCGGGGGGTTACCATTCAAAATCCAAATCCTTAACCCCTTGTAGGGCCCACTAAAGACAACTCTCTCTCTCTCTCTTATTTAATATATCAAATAATTCATTTCTCTTTCATCTATTTCAACAAAAAGTAATATAGTATACCATCTCATCATCTAAAATTATAAAATACTCAACTTCTACTCACTTTTCTAAATTCCAATACAATCAAATCACAACAACTGCTCACTTTTCCAAATTTCAACGCAATCACATCACAACAAACCATCTCAACCCCAAGTCCTCTATCAAAACACCAAATCACAAAATGGGTTAACCCATCCTGAGTAACATGCTATCCAAACACACCTAAGATCACAAGTTTAATGGGCGGGAGGGGATTAATAGTGACTTGAATAGCTATGGAAAAATAAATATAATCCATTAAAATATCGAACAATAATTGTACA
The DNA here is from genome assembly GCA_037367405.1 of Ottelia alismoides. Lineage (NCBI taxonomy): Eukaryota > Viridiplantae > Streptophyta > Magnoliopsida > Alismatales > Hydrocharitaceae > Ottelia > Ottelia alismoides. Next base: position 124,093 of record JAZKJV010003561.1, on the reverse strand, counting down.
ATCACAAAAAGAACCATATATGCATGCTAAGTTAATGTAGAATCTCACTAGGCAAAACACTACAAACCAAATCTCCTAAATCATGATTATTTACTGACCACATCAAACAACTATTCCACAGTTTCTATTACTCACGCAAATAACTTAACCCTGGTTTTACAATAATGAGTTAGATGCTAAAAAAGTCTTCAATACAATAACATCACTGTAGATTATATGTTATGCAAAGGGTACGTCAGAATGTGATACCAATTAAACATAACGATCATACCAATGGTGATGGAGGAACTATTGGAAGTATGAATGTAATGAGCAAAGATCATCAAGAAGCTCTCATGGCAAGTAGTAGAAAGACACAATTTAATGTAATAGACAATCTTAGAAGAATTTGGGTACATAGAGAGCTTTAAATCTTGATAGACAGAGATGAAGCCAGAAATTTCTCCTTGAAGGGACTAATTGCTGAGACATCACTTGTCTAATTTACTATCATTATCTATTATTTTAGTTGTTAGTATTTGTTAGATTTTTTACTTGCGTAATATGAGATTAATGGTTCCAACATATTTTTCATTAATATTCATATGAAATTTTTACAAAAATATACATGTAAAGTTACGATTTTATATTAATATATCTCTAAAAAATAATATAATTTACCAAAAGATCCTTACAAAATTCTTCATTTTAAAGAAATACAGTTTCATTAATGTGATGTTAATTAATATTGTCAGATTTAACGGTTCTAAATAGATAATATTATATAAATCTGTGTGTGTAGGAATACAAATATACGTAAATATATGTATCCAATTTCCTATCGGATCATTTTTATATATAAAATTGACATTTATATCTATATCTAAATTAGATATGGAAAATGAAATCAATTTCATAAGATCAGATATTTTTATCTATGTTTATTCTCCATTTTTAATATATTGTTGTAAATTTGTTTGTAACTCTATTATATACAAGTTTCTAGCCTTTCTCATTATATGTGACATAACTTCTATTGAAATTAACACGTTTAGTATATTTTGCAACGATGATCAATTTAGTAAATAAATAAGTTAATCTATAAATCATTTTTGCTATTATTGTACTTAACTCGTATATATTCGTAGGCATTTCAATGATATGATAAAACATTTTTGTTTGTCAAGATCTATATCTGCATTTGTATTAAATTAAACGAATAAGATATGGTAAGTGTGGGTATACAACGAGACATATATAGATATAGATTTAGGTGTTATCATATCCTCATTCATTTTAAAATCTAGATATTCATACAAAATGGATATCTTACAATTTAAAAATCTTAGAAAAATATCCTTAAATATGAATATAGATAAATAAATAATCTTGATTCAAATATAAATATCAAAGAAATAGATACAAATTATCTTAATCTTAACAAATACATCATAATACTTAAAACAGAAAAATATTTTAGTAAAATAGAAAGAATGCCTGAAAAAAATTACAAAAACTACATTACAATGAAATATTGAAAAAAGTATATTCTTACATTAGATAACTCGTAGAACAAGTAATTATATAGCATAAAAATATACTAGCATATTTTATTCGTGTGTTTGGAATTAATGATTCCAAAGTGCAAAATACTATGGGTAATCATGTAATATATTTTATATGTCAATACACACTAATATATGTCTATACAATAAATATATGTATTAGTAATATGGATTTCTTAAATATCAATATCCAAATCGTGATTATTTATTTCCATACAGTATCCATATCTAAGGATATGATTTATAGTTTTCAATTCTACAATATATCTATTTCTGCATCAATATCCAAATTTTAAAACGGATACTGATATGGTGACATATATATTTATATCTGCATCCGTTTGTTTGCATCTCTTAGTTATCCTATATATTTAAATTTTGGTAATTATTTTATTAATCCTTACCTTGTGAATCATGTTTGGAGTAAAATTATTTCAAGAATGGTCAAAATTAAGTATTCATAATATATATATATATATATATATATATTGTAATAATGCATATATGTATTTTATAGAATTGTTGGAGACTTAGTGGGCCAAGCCCCCTCCCCCGGTCTCCGTTCTTGTAGAAAGAATATAACTTCTCCATGATTCTTACTTATGTAAGTCTAATACATAGCTATTGGGAGAGAACTAAAGTATACCTAGGAAAAATGGGTATCAAACATTTACCTAAAGAAGTTCTAAGTGAAAATTCAATCAAAATAAAGTGATTATTTAAAATGCAAAGTGATCAATTGATTGAGAAAGTAATCAATAGATAAAATCAATTTTTAAAAACAGAGGCAACAATTAATCAATCCATACAAGAATGTTACAAGTCAATCAAGTGACCATTTAATTTTTAAGAAATCCCAAATAGGTAATAACTCAAAATTCAAATTAAAATAATAGCAAGTAATTAATAATAAATAAAGCTGATCAATTAATGATTAAACATGATTGGAAACAAAAATATATGTTATTTAATCATTATACTAGAGTATAAACCAATCTAAACAACTAAAAAAAAGATTGATCAATAGTTCATTAACGTGTTTGATCAATCAATTAAACTGTGAGCAAAAGTGATCAACTAGTACAAGAGGGTGATCAGTCAACATTTAAAACTATACCTGGAAATATGAGTTTTTAGAGGAGACTTGACATGCCTAGAGGTGGATATACATATCCTAAATATGAGGTTTTTACAAAACCTATTTTTATGCATAAGCTAACATTTTAGATTCCCCCAGAGATCACTTGATCTTTTGTCATAGGCAATTCTTTTGTTAGACATGTAAGCCCATGACAAGCCATTATGCAATAAAAATTATCAGAAATTGTTTCATTCTTTTATCTGACTTAAATTAAAAATTGTGTTTGCATTACTAGGGCCCCTTAAGTTTAGATAGGGCTATGTACCATGGTCATTTGATATCAGACAATTGTTGATCTAAAGAGTTATATGATATATCTAATTTCTAGATCCAAAGAGTTGAAAATTGATTTGAAAAAGTTTCGAGTCAATTGCATAAATGGTTTGAAAAGTATCATGGAATTGACAAAAGTTCTTTAAATCATGATATTTGATGTAAGTAAAATTATCAATTCACTATACATGATCTATACAATTTTCTTTACTTTATCTCCAAATATCCTTGAATGCTACACATGAAACCTAATTGGATTAGACATCATTTTGAGATATTAAATATCAAGATTGTAATTGTTATCATTGATAAAATGATATGGGAATATACGAATATGATTCACATTATTATCAATTAATTAATATGGAATATGTGAATATGGTTTATTTATTTGAGGACTTACGTGAATAAGATTCATAATAATTAGTATTAATACGATTCATATTTATTTGAGGAATTATGTGAATATGGTTTACGCAATTAATTAACGTTGATATGAATTGGATTTCCATTCTTCATTAACTAAATTTAAATTAGACTTATTTTTTATAATAGACAAATGAATTGGATTCATTATTTGGTAGGATAACTTTATAATTATCCTATGATAATTGGTGGGAATTAAATAAATAAATTATTTAATTTCAAAATTACCATGGAGCAGTCACACTTGGAAATGAATTACTAAGAAATAAATAAAGAAGAAAAGATTTAATTTTGTATTACTAATGAAATAAATAAAGAATAAAAGATTTAATTTTCATCTCCTTATGTGTGTTTAAATGAGCAAGTTATTATTTCAACAAATAATTCAAATCCAAAGAGAGGGAAATACATACATACATACATATATATATATATATATATATATATATATATAGAGAGAGAGAGAGAGAGAGAGAGAGAGAGAGAGAGAAATTGGAAGTTGTAACTAATTGGAGAGAGAGTAGAGAAACTTGCTTCCTACACATTGTCTAATAGTTGTCCATCTAGATAAAGTAGGACTTAATTTTGGACATTCATGGCCCTATATGAGAAGGACTTCGGATCTATTCTCATTCATTCAATTCCATCTCAACAAGTACTCTCCAATACTAAGAAAAAAAATAAAAGAGACAATTTCTCTTATTCTCTCCTCTTGGTCATACCCTATAAACACCACCAAAAACCCCCTTGATTGTCCACCATTTGGCCTCTCATGTACTCTCTAATATTGGTTTGGTCAATTACGAAAGGATTCTCCTTCTTCTTTGTGCTTGTGCACCAGATAAGGACTCGATTTCGTGAGGCAAACTTAGGAGGTGGAGATCATTCTAAATTTTTTTTGATGCTTGGTGGAGAACAACTTTCAAGTTTACCGAAAGTACCACTAGTCATTGTTGTACTTAGAAGTGCAAGCATCCATCAGATCGGATTTAAATCGACAGGTCTCTTATTTCAAAAAGTCACAAATCAACGATATAGTCCTATACTTTTGTGATCATGTGAAACAACGGCAAAATAGTTTCCATTATCATGCAGTTTCTCATTTGCATTCATTTTCTCGTTATACAATTGCATTGACACGCATATGATGGACACCTTTTATTACAAAATTGACTCGTATCTTCTGCTCCTTCATGTGCGATGTTAAACCTTCCTTCATCTATAAGCTGCACAAATGGTTGAGTCGATTATGCATACTGGTAAATTATGAAGCGTCGGTAAAACATGTATAATGTGGCTTATACAGATATGAATGGGTGTTTACTCAGAACCTATTTTCAGACCAAGGCACAAAGTATGATTATAAGGAGTTTCTTACTCGAGGCTATACATGGTGACTAGATAAGCAACTTTTGTTACAAAGAGATAACACATGTGTATATGTATTATTAAGTTCTCCCAATGTAACCTAATATATTTTCCTTCATCCCCTTACAAGTTTGAATTGAGCCATCACTTAATCAATTCAAAGCTCCTAGAGGTCATGGCTCCCTAAGATTAGTACTATTAATTTAATCCACATGCTTACGTTATTTATCTCAACCTATAATTGTTGTCAGTTTAGAATATGCACTGACCTTTTCTGTCAACCTTATAGTGGAAGAATAACCCATATGTTAAAGAATCTAAGTACTAAGTGATACAACTCTTAATTACCCAAGTGATTCGAATATTGGTTTCCTTGTATAGTATCGAATATATGCAAGTTCTATGTTTTCTTTCAGTAAAATCTACTTAAATCTGACTTTTTTGTTGGCCTATCCCAAGTGTAATCAGGTCTCTATTTAAATATAATAAATTTACTTGCATAAAAAAATGTTAATGATTTAGCTCTAAAGAAGTTAGCCAAATACTATTTTTATATGCCAGAGTTTTGTCATGGAAGCTACAACTAATATTCCCATTATTTCTATTTGCTGGATTTTCATCTTATTTGTACGTCCTACTAAGAGGAGAAAACTATTGTTCCATATTTATGAACCATGCCTTTTAGTTTGCTTTACAAGACGGGGTGTTGCACCGATTTCAGGTACTCCTGCAGATTGTGCTTCTTTGGGTGTTTCTGGAGTTCTATTTGGTGGTTTAATCCCCGACTTTGTAAGTTCCTGATAACCTTTGTTTCTGGTCTCACAGCATCCATCTTTTTGTTTTGTTTAGTATTGTCTTTTCATCTCGATCTCCTGATATTCCTGATTCCTGACTGGTTAATGGACTTCCACTTATTAATCTCTTGTTCGGTTTTGGTCTCAGGTTATTAGTGGGATCAATATTGGTAGCAACACTGGCTACAGCATGTTAGTTCTTTTCTAATGTTTTTTTTTTTCAATTTCTTTTGTTTTAAAATTCCATTATTCTTATGTCATCTTCTCCGTTCTGATCCTTTTCTTTGTTGGCATTATTTTTGAGAAATCACGAATATGAAAATGGTTAGAATAAGCACTTTCCTTTTTAGGTTGTATTCTGTCTGTTACCGCACAGAGTTAAAAGTCATTCTGCCAATGCCATTTAATTTAAGCCTTTACAAATTTTATGCCAAAGATGGATATGGTGATTGCCCATGATCATGCATTAATCATATGCTGTTTATTTGTTTAAGTATGTGCTGATGCTTATACGTATAGAAATCAAGCATAAACACAAGAAAGCCAGTGAACATAAGGATTTACATGGAAACTCCTCAACAGAAGGAAAAAAATACACGAAAGGAAGATCCTAGCACTCATAGGCTGCTAGGACTGTTCTCAAATAGTTCGACATGGTTGTTTCATTCCAACCCATTATCCATTAACCCATATGTTGATATGCCCGAAATCATAACCATCTGATCCTAGTTGAAGAGCCATCGTATGCACCCCCTCCTACCATGCTATACTCCAACAAGATGTGGATCTTGCTGCCTGAAAGCTTCCCAACATTAAACACGAGAAAAAAATAAGTCATCATATTTAAATAACACAAATTTATTAATAGTTACTCTTTCATATATATAGTTCACATATATAAAAGTCGGTCATATTGCGTGCACACACATATCATTGGTCTAGCAGTGGTCTAAAAGCTATCGTTGGTATAAATAAACATCAGATTAAATTCAGTGGCACGACTTCATGATCAGGTTCATCATTCTGTAATTTTATTGTTTCTTGTCAGTTAATGAAGATTGCTTTCATCGATACTTTCTGAATTATTGTTGGCTAACAACTGTCCGGTTCTTTGACAGAATCTATTCTGGAACGGTTGGTGGTGCGCGGGAGGCTTTTCTGAATGGTGTGCCCTCTGTTGCTCTATCATGCCGATGGTAAACACTAAAATAGCTTGTACAATGATTTTGATTCACAGCCAGAATTATTCTATAGTTATAGATCTCTTCGCTAGCAATCTGATATACTCTGATGCTATTTTTTGAAACTGAACTATTGCCCTGTTATTTATCCCTGTGTACTAGTTTCCCCCCATCCTATTACGTATTCCATTCAACCATTATGAAATTTATGATAAAAAGAAGTTTTCTGAAGTCGGAGTCTCTGGACTACAAAATCTTTGATGTGATTCATAGTAGCATCAGTACCGAGGATATCATAGAAAAAAAGAGAGAACACAGGTTTTTGTATATATGCCTCCAACATCCTAATATAGGGTAGAAGCTAGTGAAAGTAGGGAAAGAAAATAAAAGGAAAAAATGACACTTGTTTTCCTCTATTTTTCATCCCATTTTATATTATCTAACACTTCCCCACAAGCTAAAGGACATATTTTTATCATGTAAATCTTGTTACAACAGTTTTTAACTGCAACTCGTGGAAGAGTCTCGGTAAATATGTCTGTCGCCTGATCTATAGAGGGAACCCCAGTAGTGTGCAGAATACTCCCTTGAATTAGACCTCCAGTAACGCGACACTCCTTCCATGAGTTTGGCAGACTATGAAACATAAAATTGTTGGGAATATGAAAAGTTACACTATGATCACATCATAGTTGTATGGAATATCATTTTCCGCATGCAGATCACCACGTCTTGTTCGGATCCACTTCATCTCTGAAATTGAGGGTGTCATGGCTCTGTACCGTCTCTCAGAAACTGAGAGAGAGACCACGGTCAGCCTTTTGCTTTTCCATGCGATTAGACTATCCTCACATAGGTACTGAAATTTCCTATACAACAAACACACTGCATAGTTCGTGTTAGAATATACAACGATGTCTTCTGAACTCTTGTGAAAGAATACCGTCTTCCTGGTGGGCGTGTCCATGAATTGACTCGATTTCCTTACTGCAAAGGAAATGTTTGCTCTGGTATTGGTAAGGACATTCGCTTTACTAACAGGTCTGCAGACTATCTATACTTTGGAAGCTGCTCTTCGTCCTCATGTATCTGAATTAGTTTGGCCCCAAGCATGCATGCCTCTTGTACTAAACCTGTAGCATATTTTGTGTATGATAGTGAGAGGCCTTTCCTGTTTCGAACTACCTTTATTCAGTATTTTGGCGGGTCCAAGTCTCCGGTTTCAAAGTAATTAATGAGAAGATATTTAACTTCTACAATTCCATGCGAATCATTTCCTATAAGCACAATGCCGTCAACTCAGACAAGCATAAGTATAATATCTCTCTTTGTTTTTGTGATGGAAAGAGAGTATTTATTATCTGAGGACTGAGAAATCCATGCCATCGATTTGGGTAAAGCCTTCGTATACCATGCGAGCATTGTACCTCACATCCGACTCATCAGGATTATACCTTTTAATGAAAAATCAACTAGCAGTCAACCATCCCATAATCAATAGGTAGTTTCATAAGTGTCCAATTATCTAGAAACATAAGTGCAACCATTTCCTCCTCTGTAAAGAGCTTTGAATATGGAATCTTTATTTCCTGAATGCTCAAAAATAGAATATATACTGCACATAGTTCCTCAAAAAGTTACCTATAGCCTAGACTTAAGAATTCCATTGGGCTTCCCTTATAAATGGTATGCATCGTGCATACTAATTGTAGTTTTGGGGGTATGTTACATGTTCAAAGTTTCTTTCACGTAGCAATTGACAGGTGTATCTCCCTTAGAAAGACAATGAGTCTGTCTTATTATTATACTTAGGACCATCCATGTTATTACTGTTAGGATTAGAGTCAAATTAGGATTATTTATAGTCCTATTAGGAATAGGACTATGGGATTGTAAGCGGCTATATATAGAGGGGGTGGAGGCATTGCCTCCACATCACCAACAAGAACAATGTAACCCTAGAGAAAGATTGGGGGGGGGGGGGGGGGGGGGAGGGATGCGAGAGCTAGGGAATGGAGAGAGTTGTACTCATTCTAATTTATAGTGATCTTTCTTCTCTAGTGGTTGCGAGAAGTGATCGACCACTATTATATATTATTGTTCTTTTCTTCATGTGCTTTTGAGGTGGTTGATTGCGCATCCGTATCTAGAGATTCATTTTTATGAATCGGTATATGAGCGGAGACAATACTGGGCCTTATCCCTAACAACTGGTACCAAAGACGGGTTCAACATTGTTAAAGGGACTCGATGCGGCGGATCGAAGCAAGGGTCGAAGTCGACGAGATGATGTGATGCTATAGATGCGCAATCTTCAGAAGTCGTGATATGGTGGTTTCTTGTATAAATCGACTTGAAGTATCAAAGAATACCGCTAGCGTGATTGACAGAATATCGTGCCAGGTGACACGTTTAGGGCACCTAGTGACAGGTGCATCACCTAAAGGCGGTGAGTTCCTACTAATGAGACTTGCATGTGACAAGGATGACTCAGTACAAATCCAAGACGATAAAGAGATTGTGATGGAATTCAACTCAATTGAGAGAATATTAGGATCATAGTCATCATAGGATAAGTAATCCTAATGGGGTAGGACTCTTAATCCTAATAGTATTTGAGTGGGGTTGTAACTGGACCATGGGGAATAAGACTATGGGGTTGTAACTCTTTAGTCCGATAGGGAATAAGACTATGGGGTTGTAACTGGACCATATATAGAGGGGGTAGATGCATTGCATCCACACCACGAATAAGAACATTGTAACCCCTAGAGAAAGGGGAGAAAGAGAGAATAAAGAAATGTGAGAGCAATGGAACAGAGAGAGTTGTACTCATTCTAATTTATAGTAATCTTTCTTATCTGGTGGTCGCAAGAGGCGACCGACCACTGTTATATCTTGTTGTTCTTTTCTTCATGTGCTTCTGTGGTGGTGGTTGATTATGCATCAATATCTGTATAAATTGGTCTGTATCCCTAACAACCGGTATCTGAGAGGAGACGATACCGACTCCGTCCCCAACAACTAGTATCAAAGCCAGGTTCAAGTTGTTGAAGGGATATGATGCGATAGATCAGAGCAAGGTTTGACGTCGACGAGACGACGTGATGCAGTTGATGTTCAATACTCATAAATTGTGATATGGAGGTCTCTTGGATAAATAAACCATAGGTATCAAAGAACATTGCTAGCGATGGTTGGTATGAGATTGTGCATGGCATGTTGAGGGTAACCAATGACGGGTGCATCCCTCAGAGTTGGTGAGATCCTGCTAAGGAGACATGCATATGATGAGGATGGCCCGGTGAGAACTCAAAACGATGAAGAGATCATGACGAAATTCAACCTAATGGGGAGATTGTTAGGATTATAGTCAAATTAGGATTAAGAATCCTAATGGGATTGGACTCGTAATCTAAATAGTAGTTGTTGTATTCTATTTATAGTCCTATTGAGAATAAGATTATGTGGTTGTAAATGGGCTATATATAGAGGGGGTGGAGGCATTGCCTCCACACCATCAAGAATAGTGTAACCTCTAGAGAAAGGTAAGAGAGAAAGAGAAGAAAAAGACGCGAGAGCGAGGGAACAAATAGAGTTGTACTTGTTCTAATATATAGTGACCTTTCTTCTTCACGAGAGGTGACCGATTTTCTTTACGTGATTCCATGATGGTGGCCGATTGCACATCCGTATCTAGTTGTTCATCTCCAACAAGTGGTATATGAGCAGAAACAATACCGAGCCATATCCCTAACAACTGGTATCAGAGACGAGTTTAGCATTTTTTAAAGGACATGATGCGACGGATAAGAGGGAGGGTCGAAGTCGATGAGACGACGTGATGCAGAAGATGTGCAATCATCAAAATCTGTGATAGGGTGGTCTTTTGGATAAATTGACATGAAGCATAAAAAATACTGCTAGCGTGACTGGCAGGAGATCTTTTCAAGTGGCACGTTGCGGGAACCCAACAATGGTGCATCACTCAAAGGTGGTGAGTTCTAGCTAACGAGACTTGCATATGATATGAATGTCCGAGTGTAGACCTAAGATCGTGATAGAATTCAACTCAAGTGGGAAAATGTTAGGATTAGAGTCATATTGGGACAATGAATCCTAATGGGATGGAACTCCTAATCCTAATAATAGTTGAGTTTTATTTTATTTATATTCTTATTAAGAATATGACTATGGGGTTGTACATATGCTATAAATATAGGGGGTCGAGGATTGTCGGAACACCACCACAAGAACACTGTAACCCATAGATAAAGGGAGACAGAGAAAAGAAAGAGATGAGAGAGAGAGGAAACTGAGAGTGTTGTACTCGTTGTGATTGTAGTGATCTTTATTCTCCGATGTCGCAACCACTATTATATCTGCTTGTTCTTTTCTTCACGTGCTTCAATTGTAGGTCGATTGCACATCCATATTCATATGGTGGTTCATATGCTAACAATCGGTATCTTAGAGAAGACGATACTGGTGGGTCGTGTTCCCATCAAATGGTATAAGAGTAGGTTGGTGTCGCTTCCGTTCCCAACAAATACTTGGTATTGCTTCTTTCTCAAGAGACACAAGAACTACTAGTACAAAGAACATTTAGTAGATACTAAACCAAACCTTTAATTCATAAAAAAAATCAATGATGATTGTGATAACATCAAGTTTGTTTAAAATAATCATAAAAGTTAAGAAGAATCATTAGGCAACACAAGATAATATCTTAAGCCTTGATAATCAGGTTAATGACTATGGCTCCTTACATTATTACGAACAAAAATAAAAATTTTATAAGTGAAGGTCACAAATTGGGGGAGGGGGAGAGATCCAATGATGATTCCTTAGATAATTTATTCCACACCAAACGGTACTTGTAGGAGGAAGATGGTGACGAATGTGATAAAGTGTAATGTCACGGGTTTAGGTCGTCAGACCATCATCAAGTAAAATTATATTTGACAACTTGTGGGGATTGAGGCAAGTAGATCCACTGACAATCATCCAAAATGCTTAAGCTCAAGTTGTCAAGTAATAATCCCCCACTCTTACATCTGGGCCAAGTAGATCCACTGACAATCACCCAAAATGCTTAAGCCCAAGTTGTCAAGTAATAATCCCCTACTCTAACATCCCATTTCGACACTTCATATGTTTTAGATGTGACACTACGTTGAGATGTTACAATTTCCTCCACTTAAATTCACAATGTTCTTATTGCAACATGACCCATTACTTATTCCCAGTAATGATGACAGTTGACGTCTTCGGCTTAGATCCTCATACCATTATCAAAGAAAACTGGTGCTAATAACATGTTTAGCTTGTGCCCAAGTGGACCCTCAGATAAATAACCAAAATGCTTATGCTCAAGTTATTAAGTATAAATCCCTCACTCTTATAACCCACTCTTACACGTTGTGAGTTTTATATGTAGGATTATTTCAGACATAAATAGATGAACAATCATTGACGTTGAAGGAGTGTATTGCAATAGTCATATGAAGAGAAACACCATCAACCACAAGAAATTAGAAGTGATGATAAAATCCTCATTCTTCATGCCCCTACCTTTCATGTTCCTCGTGAGGATGCCATGAAAAACGAGAGAGGACACACCATCAAAGATACTTTAAAATTCCTTATATAACATTCTTGACTAAAAAGAGGACTTGTAGAAAATTGTGGCACAAATATGACATGTATAATACGTAATTTAGAAGTGACAAAGGTCTCTCAAAGCCCTCAATAGAAGATATTCTCTATCCCTACTTGTACAATTTTACTTGGAGGTATAAGTTATATCTTCAAGAACTATATCCTTCCTTCTCATAAGTGTCACAAGGCTAGTGAATCAATAACATAAATTATCTTGGTGTCGTGAATAAAAAAGCTTATATAAATAGTGTGTTGTGTCAACAAAAATTGCAAAGCCTTCTCCTTCTATAAGTAGGGTCATCTACATGGATTAATTCTTATCCCAATCCATATTGAACGATTCAAATATTTTTTACACTGGATGTCAATTACCTAACACAACCCCGATAAGAGGGATTTTAACCCTGATCTTTTGATGTTAAGCACACTACACTACCACAAGACCATCAAATCCATGATGATGTTGTATTAACAACTATGTTAAATGTAGATGTGCTCGGAACATTCCTAGAACCATCTCCTCAACCCTTGAGAGTGTATCCACGTTAATATCTAGTTTTGACATGGGATATGGGTGGTCGCACATGCTTCATCCAACATGAGTTGTTAATATGGTCATTTTTCCTTTGATAAGTGGACTAAGCATCTGTACCACATCCACTAACTCATTTTTCATGTCTTCTCCATTGAGATGAGGCATAGAATTAATGCCGTCCATATCCAGATGATACCGAAATATCGATGGTTGCACATTAACCACATTACTTGTGGATGATATAGTGAGGTAACTGATTTTTTTATATGCATCCTTTAGAGTGATTATAAAACGTTCTTCAAAATTTGATAATGACTAGAAGAAAATGTCAATTTGAGACCCGAGAGGAAGAACATCACAATTTTCTCTCGATCATCACAAATGTTTGTGTTGGGCACACAATGTTTAATCATAACGAGTTAAATTTTTTGATCAAGCCTTTAGTCACAACCAATCCCTTCCTTCCATCATCGCATCAATTTTTATAGGCTTGAAAAAAAGGAAGACATTCTTGTCATGAGAAGGCATGTCTTAATAACTACTTATATCATTTCAGTTGTTTCATAGTAAATAACTGTTGGACATGCGAGCCCACGACGAGCCATTATGCAATAAATATTATTGCGAATTTCATTCCCTGATCTGAAATGAAGAATAAATAATTTGCATAATAGGTCCCTTAATACAATTAGGGTTATGTACCATGGCCATCTTAATGATCATACAGTTGTTGATTCAATAATTGAATCATAGAGGCTGGTGCTTGGATGAATATCTAAAGAGTTAGATTGAGGACTCATCAAGCACCGTCAAATGATTATTAATAGATTATCTCCAGCCTGAGTAGGAGATGTCAATCCTTTCTCATATAGGCTGATATCTAACCGACCTCTTGATGCATGTCCTCTGCATAGGAATAGAGATTCAGAGGTGTTAGATAAGTTAGGTCAAAGAGTTGACTTAACGAGATCGAGATAACCAAAGTCATATATAGTATGCCGTCACGATACAGGCACGCATCCTCTAACCGGAGACAGATGTTTACTATATGTCTAAGTATGTACATTTGGCAGACCAATAAGTTGATGATCTAACCTAGGTCTATACACCGGTACATTGGTGTGCATATAAGGGCATATGAGTAATACGATCTCTCAAAGGGATCATACAGGTTCATTTACTGAACCGGAAGATATGAGCTCACTCATGAGATATTGGGAAGAATCAAATTTCGTGCACGGTCGTCTCTCTTTGGAAGCTTGATTGAATTTGTAGGTTTGATATATACTTTTGGAAAGTATATGATCAAGACCTAGGTATGATATATGCTTTTTGAAAGTATATAGTCAATACCAACTTTCAATGATCGAATGAGAACTTACTGATAAAAACCCTGAAGTAGACAGTATAAAGTTGATCTAATACTTCGGGATTATTCTGAGTCTTCCAGTATGCAGGATGTACATGTATTAGGAATACCTGAGGGTAATGTGATCATAAATGATTGTATAACCATGACGCTTCCATTCCTAGGGAGTGATGAAATGGGTCTGGATTTTAGTGACTCCTCTAAGTAGAGAAGTAATCTTATCTTGGTCCAAATGTTGGACATTGATCTGAATGTGATTCAGATGTAATGAGAAGATTAGATTTGCGGTCTTAATTTAATCAAGCATCTATGGGAGGCTCGCGATCTGGATTTGAGATATGATCTCAATATCCAAGTCACTATACGTGGAACAATACAATCGCCCTGTCCTTATCTCCAAGTATTCGCAGAGAAAGCACATTATCCTTGAAGGAGTTCATGGATAATTCTATTGTTGATATATGTATATGAGCATTGAGAAAATGGATAATTAAATGTGATTTAATTGACATAAATAATATGAATTTGATTCATATTATAAGGAGAGTTATTTAAGATAATTAAATGTGATTTAATTATCAAAGATGTGAATAATATGAATGTGATTCATATTATTTGAGAACAAGAGAATAGAGATCCAAGATGATTAAATGTGATTTAATTATCATGGATATGAATAATATGGATAACAATATCCACATTAGTCATATATATTATAAATGTGATTTATAATATATAAGAGAGAGCTATTTGTAATTTACATTTGTTAATTAAATGTTGATGTGAATTGGATTCACATTGGGCTTAAAATTGAAAATATAATTTACATTTTATTTTACATTGTGAATGTGATTCACAAATTTCCAATGACATGATTGCAATATTCACAAAAATAAATTGGATTTATTTTTGTGAAATAATTTGCAACAAAAGTTGTTGCAAATATTGGAGAGAATCATGAGATAATGTAATCTCATGTGACAGGAGAGAGACATCCACCTTCCATATAGGAAGAGTGGACGGCCACAATTCCTATAAGGAATGTGGTGGTCGTCCACCCTCCTTATGGAAAGAGGATTGTCTCCTTCCTATTTTCTCCAATGGAGATTGATTTGATATAAATCAAATTATATTTAATATATATTTTATTTTTTTATTAAATTAATTGTTGTTGGTTTTTTACCAACAAAATCTTAGCCATTGAAAGAAACACAAACCAATGAGAGCCATTGGATTTGTGTTGTCCATGGATTGAGATCCATGGATCCCAAAATATTATAAAAGGAGAGGCACCCCTTTGCTCTTCTATATACACACAAGAGAACATAAGTCTCTCTCTCTCTCTCTCTCTCTCTCTCTTTTCTCTCTACACATCTGCCCTCTCTCTTCCTTTCATGGCCGTCCACCATGGTGCCCTAGAGAGAGTCTCCATCGTCGCAGCGTCGTCGTTATGTTGCCCGACCATTGGCTCATGGATCTCCGTCTCCTTCGGTGTGTCTCACTCGTGAAGAAGACGTCGGATCTCATGTGTTGAGATCAGGAGATCCGCCGTTTGGATCATCAACATGGTTGTGAGAAGCACACGATTCATCCACACGCTCGCAAGCGTCTCCTCCGTCGGATCAGACTTGAGACAGGTATCTCTTCGTTTAGATACTCGATCACAACCACGCTTCAAGAGGTAATCCTATTACATGTTTGTGGTTTAGACGAAATGATCTGAGAAGTGTTCTTGGATCACGTGGTTTCATCGCATAAAAAAATTTTAATTTCCACTGCATAGAACAACCAGTGCGACTAGTCATTCTTCGTCGTATTCGATACGACACTCATGCTTCCGTGATGCGCTTAAGGATCTAACCATATCCTTCAATAACCTCATCAACGATTCATGGGATAAAAGTATGAATAAGCATTTAACTTTTGTACCCTAATTCCCGGCGTCTTGCTTGATGTCGTAGCTACCTGTTCTCCCCTTAAGCTAAGCACACACATGAAAGTCCATTTATAGGGTGAGCCCAATCCTTCGATAGTCCTAGGGCACCATATACGAAGAAAGGAGAGCAAGAATTCCCCCCTAATATATAATTGCTGAAGTGTGAGGTGCAGTTATTACGTCGATTCGACTTATCCAGAAACAACACTCTGGGCGATCAGATATATGAGTGGATCCCCTGTTCTTCTATCAAATATTCAGCCTTTTACCGTCAGGTTCAAATATCATATTCTAAGCACTTGTTTGCTTATTAGCCTCATATATGTAATGGCTTCGGTGGTTCCCGGGTTTCCTCGTCAAAGCCCGACGTATTTCCTTATAACCAAAATTCTCAAAACACTATTTTCTTAAAGCCTCTTGTTTGTATCTCCCTTCAAAAGGTGTTATTCTATAATATTTGTTTTGACAATAATGGATTCAAGGCATTCCAAAAACTAACCTTTGCACCATAGGATGGGAGTGGGGGATGACCCTACGAGTAGGAAGCAGCACTGTCTCTATGAAGCTCATGTGACTGTTGCTTCTATCGGCTTTCTGTGGTGGACCTAGTATCAACTCGATTGTGCTCCAGATGCAAAATGTGAGATGAATGATTTTCCAATCGATTAATAGTTGTCCTGATCAAGATGGTGAGAAAGAGGGGGCTCAATCGAGAAGTGGAAATCCCACTTTTTAGGCCCCTCCCTATGTGATGGAAAGATATACGTATCTGATGGAGTCTACTTTACTAGAGGTGCCAAAGGTCTCCTAGCTCTACCTGATCCTCACTCCACTCCTCTACCGAGGTCTGAACTGGATTTGATCTCATGGGCTTCTCAATTGAATAGTGGGTGACTTCTGAGCCGACTAGGGAGTTGATGAGAGCCCAATGATATGATCTATGACCTTCCCTATTAATGTGAAAGCAAAGAGCAGGATGTGAGATGTTGAGATAACTGCTTTGACCTCTTACTCGATATCCCAATCTTCTTATATAAGAAGAGGTCAGAAAGTAGGCCTTCTAGTAGGTAGTATGTGCTAGCTCTGTAGAAATATATTTTAGTATAGTGTATGATGTCGATGGCCATATGTAGAGCAATCGATGGTCCCGAGTGTCTTTTGCTTGACCAACCCCTAGGAAACTCCAAATACATGCCATCATCATTTGTAAAGACAAACTTTTTTGGTGCTAAGATCAAATGTGGAGAGGGAAATAACCCAGGTCATATGTTATGGTTCCTAAGCAATCACTTAGTGGAAAAGGAAGTGATCGAGCGATGACAACCAAGAGATGACCTATCCTTTTTCTACCTTTTCCATTTTCCCTATGGTTTGATGACCACCTACTAATATTGAGAAGTTGGGAAAATCCAAGTTTTCACTCCATTTTCAATGCTACCATCCTCACCTCCCCGATGCAGTTTTAGAGGATGAAGAGGCCTAGGGCTCTTCATGGAAGGCTCGAACAACATGGGAGGACCTCCCTCAAGTGAAAATACGGGATGACATCATAGCAAGACATAGAGTAATTCACAGTACTGCAACTTTTGATAATGGGGGATCAACCTTAGAAACAACCCAGAGTTGTTCATCTAGAAATTATCCTAGATTAATTGCATTTATGCAGCTTTATAGGACAGATAAATAGTCGGCTACGACTTCAACCCTAACAGATTTTGGAATTTAGAAATGTAATTTGTAGGAGTAAGATCAAACTAATGAGTCATGTTTTTGCATCAGTGCATAAACCTTCTCATTATGTTTTAATTCTATGGCATTTATGCCCATCTTGTTGGCAAGCTCGAAATCTAAAGGATGTCATTTTTGTGACTTTTCACTAACACAATAAAAATCAAGGATAATCTAAGATGGTCTATTTTGTCCAAGTTTACTACTTTTTAAGAGCAAGTGCCAGCTACCTGCTTCCCTACTAGAAACCATATTCTCGGAATCTTCCATGAATCATCCATCATGGTATAATTTGCCCAACTTTACAATTTGACCAAGACCTAGAAAGGGTTCATTTTCTATTAACAAGAATAGAAATATTAAAAATCCAAAAATGTGTTTCCTGCAACAATAGTGTTCTCTACCTAGGAAAAATACTTAAGTAGGTATTTATTATCTTAAATGCTATCGAAAACACATGTTTCACAATAAAAAATCCACTTTATTAACTTTAAAAATTCCAAAACATATTTTAGAATAGATTTATTTATACTACTAGAAAATGTCCCATTCTTGTGAGTTGACTTGCGATATGGATTTGATTTTGGATTTTCTTAATATATTGGTATATCCAGGGTTTAAATGAACTCTGCATTGCCTTGTTATTTTTCTTATAGTTGTATGCTTAGTTTATTTTGTGTAATTGCCTTTGAAATTTCTTTCATGAGATCCACGTTAGACATGACCAAGTTAAAAAGAAATATATTGAATTAAACTTCCAACTTTAGTATGATTTTTATTAATTATGCTTGCACTTGTGCTACACTATGAACAAATTAAAATTGGACAAAAAATGGTTATCAATTATTCATCAATATAACTACTAATTAATGGGATCTTGAAAGCAATAAAATGGTATGTAAGAAGATTACAACCAACTCAGATTTAGGAAAAAAAACTTAAGAGGACATCCCAACAACATCATCATTAACAAAATGGAAACACATCTTAACATGCTTTATGTGAGCATGTAGATAAGACTATAGATTGTAGAGAATAAATTTGTTCCATTCATAATAACATCGAGTGTCTTTATATTGGAAGTCCTCGAGAGAACATCAAATAGTTTAAGAGGAACTTATGTAAGAGAAAACTCCAACTTCTACTCAGAAGTCTCCCCAATGTTGGATCATAACCATCATGAATGCTCATCTTGAACACTGGAAAATATAATAGTAGTGAGGAAGTACTTTAGTAAATATGTTAAGGAATATGTACATAAATGTTGGCTATACAAGCCATTCTAGAACGGACATCTTTAACAAAGTGGTAGCAAGACTTTACATGCTCAATTGTTATGCCTATGAAATGCCCGATTATTGTAAATAAAGGAAATAATATTACTATCATCATAATGCATAATATTTGGTAATGAAAAGATACTTTCAAAGTGATTTAGAATGTCCAAAATCCAAAAACATATCATATCTCATATGTGTCATGGAATGTTATTTGAACTCATCCTCTGAACAAGGAATTGCACGTTGCTTTTTTCTCTTCCATTAGATATAGGTCTATGATAGATGTTATATATGTGTTATATTATATCCATTTTATATAAACTTCCTATAGAAGACCTCCTACACCCTAGATAATAGCACCTACTAGGATAAATTGTGGCTAAAGTGTGGTAAAAACTCAAAAGTAAAAACTTCCTATTGATAGTCAAAGAAGATTTTGTTTAGGCATTAGAAGAAGAAATGCATTAAATAAAAAGGAAGGTATTTTTAATGTTTGCTTTTTCTTTTCTTGATTTACATCAGTTATATAGGTTTCGATAATATGATTAAAGGGTTTGTTTTACTCACGAGATAAAGAGAAGATAATGAGAGGATGTGTTAGAAGATAGATCCGTGTAATGTAATAATATTATATTTATTGGAGATAAAATTGACCAATAATTGACAAATTAGTTCCTAATTCTTTAATCAAGTGATAATAGAATTCAACGAACTTTTTTTAGAAAGGAACATTGAAGTAATAGCGGGATAAAGTAAGATAATTTATTCAGAATAAGAGTAGGCAAAGCTGGTAGAAAGTGTAGTTCTTTCTCAAAAGCACGAAGCCATATAACTATTGCATATGTTAAGGCCTTTACTCAAACTCAATGAAAGACCTTAGCATATGTCTTTGTTTTCAGAGCATTTCATGAAAAATGTTTTAATAAAAAATTAGATATTTATTGAAAGACTTTCTATCTTTAAGTAAGTCAACCCAATCCGAATATGAACAGCCATGAAGAGACAAAGAAGATTTATTAGAAAGATGTAGCCTATTTATGGTGGCTCCTTTAAGAGGAGAATTCGATCTACATTATCCTAGTGACATTCAATCTACATGATCCTAATGACATTCTTTTCAATTGCTAACTTACTAGCATGATTTATTCACTGCAAATGAAATATCCGGATGAGTGATGAAAATGTACTTTTGATGCCCCATGACTTAGCGAAACGTAGTTGAATCCGACAAGATTTTTTGTAAGGAAGATGTTTTACATTGGTAGTTAATGGTGTAACCATAAGTTTGCCATCACAGTCACATCTTTGTGTACTAAATCCAAGATATACCTCCTTAATGATAAGAATAGTTCATTGGAGACATTGTAAACTTCGATGGCAAGAAATGTTTAAGCATTTTGGGATGTGGTTGATGGCTTTAGTTGGGTCCAAGCGCAACATGTTGTTTAGGCCAGTAATCTCCCCATAACAAACCGGGTCTAGGACCTAAGATGTTACATATGATATTAGAGTAGATTCCTTCTAATAATAGAAATGGATGCCTAAGAGATGGGGTCACCCCTACCATCGAGTTAGGAGGAAAGGGACACCCAAGAGGTGAGGTCACCGTTGTTACTAGGAATAGGTCATGTGCTATTGCGCAATGAGGACATTGTGAATATAAGTGCATGTGATTGTAGAACCCCAAATATAGTACCACATCTAGTAGTCATAAAATGTGGTAGTTACGTGTAAGTAGTAGGGGCCACTACTAATCAGCCTAAGCATAGCATTTTGGGTTGTTGTTGAGGGCTCCAGTTGGGTCCAAGCCCAACAAGTTGTCTAGACCACTAATCCTCCCATAACAGACCAATTATGGGGTCCGAGATGTTACATTATAATTGCTTGGAAGGAAAGAAAGGTTTGAAGAACATCAGACTTATTGATAAGAGGGAACAATTACATATGTTTTGAGAAATCGTCAATAAATAGTAAAAACTGGTAATAAAAAGATGATGGCAAAGATTAAAACCCTAATCATCTCAACACTTAAGAATAGAGGAGTGCAATAGAGAAATTGTGCACTTTTTTAGAGATAATCTAAATGATTTGTAGAAAAGGCAAGCATGCCACTTTTATTGCAAGGAAGAAAATGATATCTCACTAGAAGTAAGAACTTCATCAATTCTAATATATATAAATGGACTAATCAATTATACTAGAGGTCCCATGATTGATGACATGGTGCAAAAATTGCTGGAAAATGATTGTTATTGCTGAGGAAGATTACATAGACCATTATCATTGAAGCCATGTAGATATATCTTAGATGTATAATGAACATTATTAACAATAGAATAAATAATGAATTCAACAATAATTGTCATGACAAAGTCGATAAATATATATTAAAAGGATATATCAATAGGTGGTTACATGATATTTTTAAGGTGGAGATTGATGGTAGGAAAATGAGAGTGGCATCTAACATGTATTGTAGGAATCTTGACCATTTCCAACATTGGTAGCAGCACTATTGTAAGGCTCATAGTGTAAGATTTTGGACATTATTTGTGAGTGTGTAAAGAATGATCCAAGCATGCAATCAACTACAAGTAATCCATGGAGAATACAAGATCTACGTGGAAGAACTCCACCGACATAGGGGGGGGGGGGGGATCATGAGTAAAGAGAGATCCCACTTTGATGAAAACTGGAGTGCAAGATATAAAACCCCCGGAGGCGGTACTCTCTCAAAACGAGTCTCTCATATAACCCACGCCTACACACATACATACATATTAATGGATCCTAAAAAAACAAGATCAGTTTATAGAATGTATTTAGATCATAAAACTGTTGAATTCTCAAGTCAGATGTCAACATGATGTTACGCAACAGAATCCACATACTAGCCATTTGGCAAGTAAGATGTTGAAGCGTGAACAAGGTGAATATATAGAGTAGAGTACAGACCTTTGCCAAAACGTTTGAACCTGAATTGATTAGGACTGTGACAAAGAACCCCACAAACATTCAAGGTGGGGAGATCTTGCTTGCAAATTTGACTATTGTCTTCCACTTCCTCATAATCGTTGATTATTGTAACCACCGAGATGGTGTAAATTTGTTTGATCACTGTGTAACATGTGCTTTAGGTGTCGCAAGACTTTTAACAAGTATTGATGCTGTCTATTGACAGATGCCAGGTGAATAGCGTATCAACTTAAATAATAGTGGGAAGGTAGGCATATGAACCCCACTTCAATTATGTTAATAGTGCACCAATTTTTTTATATCACTAAAATCAAACAAGAGGTTGTTAAAAGTAATACCATTAAAATGCAGGGAGGAGATAGACTATCTTGCAACTTCTGGTTGATTGGATACTAATTAGACATATTTTGCAAAAACATTTGATGGAGTTACTTTCCCAACATAGATTCTGGAATTGACGACAGAGTTACAGAAGATGATTTTAAGATAAGGCATAATATGTACAGGTAAGAGTCATCTAGACTCTTTAAGATGTGGTGACACCAACGACAATGGAAAATATTTCGTCAAGATGAGATTCTAGGAGACATTTCAAAAGAGTCTATTTGTGTTGTAACATGCTAGCTCCTTAGTAGAGGGCATAAAGGTTGTGTTTGAGGTAGCAGCGAAATCCGTCGATGAGTTGGAATAAACTTCGTTGGGATATTTTGAAGCAATTTGATGGTCAATATCTCAATTCATGGAATTCAATGTTACAATCCTGTGCGGTGCTGTTTAGTCCCACATCGTGGAGTGTCAAAATTGGAACTTGATTTTTATATGGGAAGTCCTCAGTCTAGTTTGAAAACAGACTAAATATGACTTTGAACCACCACACATGCTTGTGCGCACCCACCCTCACTGGGCCAGTCCTGATCGGGCTCGGTGCGGATGCGGCTGCGGCGTGAAGATCGGGTCAGTTTTGTGTAACCGCATTTGAATTTCAAGGGACATGTACCTTAATCCTCTCACGTTGCGTAACTTCCTCGACAGCTTTAAATATCTCTCAAAGCTGTGGATGCGGATCACAAACATTCAAAGTTCTCATTTCCACCGCATCTCTTCTCTCTCTCACGATCTCGGACTTCGTCTACGGAGGTGACTTTCGAGGACACTCAAGCACGGTGCGCACTGTCGATGAACGTGGAATCGTCGGACCCTAGGATCGACACGTCAATGTCATATACACCGGTAAAGTGGAGGGTGTTGTCTCTCTAAGGGGAGTCATACAACATGACGCTTCAGTTGTGATTTCTAATTCTCTTTTTTTTCTTTGTCGTCTTATTTGTTATGATGGTTGTTTCTGATTTTTTCCCTTGATCTAAAATGCACACATTCTTTAAATAGATAACTTTCTTATCCTTAATGATATGGATGCATACATATATTGATTTAAATTGGAAACAAGTTGAAAATCTGATTCCTATATGTACTTTGATGTCGTATTTTTCTACAATCTTAGAGAGACAAATCTTAAACGAGATCAGAAAAATGTCTGACTTGATGGTTTGGTCTCGTGTGGATTTCACTGATATGCCAGAGAAATTTGGGGGCCAGAATTTCAAGTGTTGGTAACAACGCATGAAAATCCGGCTGACTACAATTGGTCTGATTTCAGTTCTGGAAACCGAGTGCCCTAAGTTATCTGAACAGAATCCAGATCCAGATGTGGTCAAGATGGCGGATGCGTGGAAAGAACATGATCGTCTGTGTCATGGGTGCATTCTTACTTCACTATCGAACATTCTGTTCGATGTCTATGGTGCATCTACTAAGACTGCTAAGGATCTGTGGAAGGATCTGGATAAGAAATACAACACAAATGATATGGGTATTGAAAAATACTAAGTATCCATGTTCCTGAAATTTTATATTATTGAGGATAAATCGGTTTTTGAATATGCTTATGAGTTTCTGTTATTGCTCCATGGGTTAGCTGAGGTAGAAATGAAACTTCCTGAAACGTTTCAGGTCATGTCAACCATTGAGAAATTTCCCAAGTCCTGGGAAGGTTTTGGGATGTACCTAAAGCACAGGAAAGGAAAATTTTCTTTGGATGATTTAATGGTCTCAATAGCTATTGAAGAAGAGCATAGGAAACAAAAACATGCGATGCTTCTTGATGTGAACCCTAAGGTAAATGTGATAACCTCAAAGGGAAATAATGCTAAAGGGAAAAATAAGAAACTGAAAGCCAAGGGAAAAATCCAGAAAAAACCAAAGAACAAACCCTGTTGGTAGTGTGGACAGGTGGGACACTGGAAGAAGGATTGCCCTTCTCTAAAGGCCCAACATAATTCTATGGATGTCGTTCCTTAGGATCTCGTGCTGACTGAGGGAGGCAGGTTTAGTGAGGGGTATGTCTCAATGAACCCTGAACTCTATATAGTAAACGAGCCTAATGAGTGCCTTGTTGATATTGGTTCAAATGTACATAGTTGTACTGACAAGACCTTCTTTGTATCTTATTAACCTTCAGTCGGTTGAACAATGATGATGGGGAATAGATCTGTAGCCAAGATGCTTGGGTCTGGACGAGTCGAGCTGAGATTCTCAAATGGACGAGTTTGGACTTTGCGTAGGGTACTGCACGTTCTTGATATCAATAAGAATGTCTTGTCTGGTTCCTTTTTTGTTAGAGAGGGTTTTCAATTAGACTTTAAATGTAATAAAGTAGTTTTTCTGGGATATGGTATTTTCTTTGGTAAAGTATATTTGGTTGATCATGATCTTTTATTTAGAATCATATATGACATTGATAGTTTGGTTAATAATATTTCTGATTTTGATTTCTCAACTTATGTTATTTCGAATATTGATTCTACTGATTTATGACATGCTAGCCTAGACATATGAATCTCAATTTTATGAAAAGAATGATGAAACTTGACATTATTCATGATCATACTATAGACAAACTCACTAAATATGAATTATGTGTGCCTAGAAATCCTTTTCACTCTGTGAATAGGGAAACTGAAATTCTAGTCTTAGTACATTCTGATATTTGTGAGTTTGGTGACGTGATGACTAGAGATAACAAAAGATATTTTATCACCTTTATAGATGATAACAGTAGATATTGTTATGTTTATCAACTTAAAACTAATGATGACGCCTTAGAAAAGTTTCTTATCTTTAAGAATGAAGTAGAAACACAAGTCGGTAAGATAATTAAACGTCTAAGGTCAAACAGGGGTGGTGAATACACATCTAACATATATGATGCACAATGTAAATTATTTGGCATAGTTCATGAGGTCACTGCACCGTATTCACCACAATCTAATGGAGTAGCAGAATGGAAGAATAGAATCCTAGCTGATATGCTCAATGCACTTTTACAAAGTTCCGAACTATCATCTTACATGTAGGGGGAAGCTTTGAATACAACCTGCGATATTCTGAATAAGGTTCCCCTAAGGCATAAAGATAATATTCCATTTGAACTTTGGAGAAATAAGAATCCAAGCCTTAAATATCTCAAGGTGTGGGGATTATTGGCTAAGGTCTTAGTCCCAAAACAAAAGAAAAAGAAGCTTGGACCTAAAATAGTTGATATGGTCTTCTTGGGGTATCTGAAAAATAGTTATGCCTATCAATTCTTAGAAATTCGGTCTGAGATCACAAGTATATATACTAATACTATTGTTGAACTTCGCGTCACTACCTTTTTCGAGGATATTTTTCCAATGAAAAAGGAAATCCCAAAAATCTGACTAGTGACGTAGCCTCCACATCTGTTTCTATTCCATAACAAATAGAAAAGATGTCAAATGTGGGAGCTACCTCTTTCTGAACCCAATGAATTTTTGAAGGATGTTGAACCTAGACGAAGTAAGAGGCGTAGGATTGTCAAGGATTTAGGTAGCAACTTTGTCTCCTACCAAATCGAGGGTAATCTTCCTATGTACAAGGATGTCATGGCTTCTACTAAAGTAGGGCATTGGAAGGATACTATTAAATCTGAAATAGATTCGTCATTTCAAATGGCACGTGGGAATTGGTTGTTCTACCTCCTGGGTGTTCAACCATAGGAAGCAAATGGGTATTAAGATGGAAACTTAGATCGTGCGGATCCATTGAAAAATATAAGGCAAGACTTGTAGCCAAAGGCTTCAAGAAAAAGGAGGGTATTGATTATTTTGATACCCATTCTCCAATTACTAAGATGACTACAATTCGGATGCTCATCGCATTAGCCTCCGTACATGATCTCACAATTCATCAAATGGATGTGAAGATGCCTTTTTATATGGCGATATTATGGAGGAGATCTTTATGGACCAACCTGAGGGATTCGTAGCATCTGGTAATGAAAGCAAAGTCTGTGAGCTTGTAAAGTCCCTTTATGGACTAAAACAAGTTTCGAAACTGTGGCATGAAAAGCTTGATAAGACTATCAAGTCTTATGGCTTTATCGTTCATGAATCTAATAAATGTGTGTATTCTATGGTTAAGGATGATATGTTTGTTGTCTTGTGCCTATATGTTGATGATATTTTGATATTTGGATCAAACATAAAGATAGTGGAAGAAACCAAAAGGTTCTTGAGAAGTAAGTTTGAGATGAAGGACTTAAGAGTTGCAAATATGATTTTGCGGCTCATATTAATTAGATCTACTAATAGGATAGTTGTGTCTCAGTCACATGATACTGAGAAAGTTCTTGAAAAAATTGGCTATCAGATCTGTAAATCTGTATGCACTCATTATGTATCATCTAAATCCCTCTGCAAGAACAAGAGTGGAGTACTTGTATCATAGTTACGATATTCCCATATTATAGGAAGCTTGATGTATCTTGCAAACTGTACTCGACTTGATATTTGATTCACGGTCGCATAGTTGAGTAGGTATATGAGTTGTCCTCACCATACTCATTGAGAGACCTTGGATCGAGTGTTGAAGTACCTTAAAGGTACTGCACTTCTTGAACTGCATCATGGTAAATGTCCTCCTGTCTTAGAAGGATATAGTGATGCGAGTTGCATTGGTCAAATGGAGGACTCCGGGAGTAATGGTGTAACTGGGTATGTATTTAACCTTGGAGGTCTGTGAAACATATCATCTTGGCTCCATCTACTTTTGAGGCAGGGTTGTGTGCTTTGGACACAACATGTATAGAGGCTGAATGGCTTAAGGAGCTTCTTTCTGAGATACCCCTGGTGGGTAAGCTGATACCGATAATTTCTTTACACTGTGATAGCATGACTACTATCACAAAGTTAAAGAGTTGAAAGTACAATTAGAAAACTAGAAAATTAGAAAACTAGAAGACATATCCAAGTTAGACTTAAGTCTATTAGGGATTTGGTGTCTTCTAGAGTGATTGTCGTGGATATTGTTGGTATCAAAGATAACATGACAAATCCACTTATAAAGGGACTTGATAGATCTTTAGTCCAAAAATCCATACTTGGGATAGGGTTCAACCCCACCCAGAGTTTACCCGCAGTAGCAACCCAACCTAAATGGGTGGAGATCTCACAAGATAGGTTCAATGGGAAAATAAGCTGTATGCATTGGTTTGCACTCATTATGCAATACTTTGCATGTGAGCCATATCCCTGAAAAGTCGAGTGCCTGAAAACTGTAGGAAAGGTTGAGCATCATGTTCTTAATGGATTCAAGCTTTTTATGAGCAGGATGTGAGCAGTGCATCCTTGGAGAATGCCACCTATATGAGTATTTCTGTGGGCCACAGATAAAAGATGTGGATTTATCCTTAATATACTCGTGAATAGGGTAGGGTGCATGGCCATTAATAGCACCAAAACCAGAAGATTGTCACCATAGACTTCCCTCTGATTTACCACTCAATACCATTGTATAAAAGGATTAAATTTCAATACTTAGTTCACTTTATTCCTACGATGGTGAAAGGGGATAACTCAGGTAAAGGTTCAAACCGGAAGGTACCTTTACTGAAAGTAGAGTGTGGAAACCTGAGATTTTTTGGCATTCGTGTTTCAACAGTGAATTCGTGGGGGATTTATTGGAATTAACTTTATTGAGATATTTTAATGCAATTTGATGGTTAATATCAAGTTGTATTAATGTATCTCAATTCATGGAATTCAATGTTTCAATCTTGTGGGGTATTGTTTAGTCCTACATCGTGGAATGTCAAAACTTGTACTTGATTCTTATATGGGAAGTCTTCAGACTAGTCTAGAAAAAGACTAGAGAGGACTTTGGACCACTACACACACGCGCACTTGCCCGTCCGCATCGTGTTGGGTTGGGTCGGGTCGGGCTCGGGCTCGGGCTCGGGCTCGATGCGGTGCGATTGCGGCATGGCGTGAAGATCGGGTCAGTTTCATGTAACCTCGTTTGAATTCCAAGGGGCGTGTCCCTTAATCCTCTTACATTTTGTAACTGCCCCGAGGAATTTATGTATCTCTCAAAGTCGTGGGCGATGGTTACGAACATTCACAGTTCTCATTCCCACCGTCTCTCTTCTCCCTCTTATGATCTCGGGCTTCGTCTACGGAGGTGACTTTCGAGGATGCTGAAGCACGGTGCGCACTGTCGACAAGCGTGGAACCGTCGAACCTTGAGAGCGACACGTCAAGGTCCTGTGCTTTGGTAAAGTGGAGGGTGCTGCCTCTCTAAGGGGAGTCCTACAATAGGATGCTTCAGTTGATTTCTAACTCTCTCTTCTTCTTTTTCGCATTGTTTGTTATGATGGTTGTTTCCGATTTTTTCCCTTGCTCTAAAATGCATACATTCTTTAAATGGATAATTTTCTTGTCCTTAATGATCTAGATGCATACATGCATTAACTTAAATTGGAAACATGTTGAAAATGTGATTCGTGTATGTATGTTGATGTCGTATTTTTCTACAGTTTCTACAGATGATTATAGTCATGTATTAGAGAAAGAAATAAAACCCATCATTTTGTGTGGATGGAGAAGGGAAGTATCTATGTCTTCCCTAGTAGATGGTTTGTCAAGGTTAGCTCCAGGGACATAAAATGATGAACACTTGATGGCTATGCAAAAATCAACCATTCATTGTTGAAATCTTTAATGACTATGAAATAATAAAAAAAATAATCTTATGATATGATCCAATCATTATTGAAACAAAATGAACAAGTGTTTGAGTCAAATAAAGAATATATGGCCTGTGCATATTCTGGGTAAGGAGATGAGTTGATAGACGAAGTTAGACTTAGTGCATATTATGGTGTAGGATCATAAGTAGGTGGTGCAAAACTTGGGAAACCAATTACAAAAATGATGTAGCTGTGAAAGGTTGCGAAGACAGTTGGAAATTTTTTAAGTTAATCAATTGATATGCTTGTTGGTTAAAGGGAAGTTAGGATGTGGAATCAAGGTATATAGCAATGCTTAGGATTGTGGTTGAGAATATCTGGTTAGATAAGGGGAGGTTATGGTATTTAGGTACTTGTTTGATGTGTGGGCGCTTAGACTTGACAGGGAGGTACTATGAGGAAAGGTTGGTTGGAGTTGAATGCATATTGGGATTGGCATATGTGCAAGAAGGGCATTAGGGTTGGCTAGAGTTCAATGGATGCTAGGGCATTGAGGAGAGGATCTATGGATACAGACCGTCCACGAGAGTGACGAATGAGTTCGATTATATTCTCTGTGATGATGAAGATTGGAGTAGGAGATGGTTGAACTATGAGAATCGGTTGTGAATGTTGATGAGATGATGAGAGGTGGTGGTAGACTGCTTGGAAATGGAAAATGGTCATTGGATGTAATGTGATATTGAAGTTACTAAAGATGTCAGTGATGTAGATAAAGCTAATGGATGCTCCAAAGGAAAATATGATGTTGGAGACGACAAGATTAAAATGCCTTAGCCTCCTATTGATACATAGTAGTAGAATAAGAAAAGTATTTTTACTACTTGCTTTCCTTGTTGATTTACATCATTCATATAATCTTATGCTATAATAATTTGGAAAATTAGAATCTTACTATTGTAGAGTTGGATTCCATGTAATCTTGTAAGGAGATTTTGATTAGATATGACTAAATTTCATTAGGATCGTGATTAATTCAGATAAGTAAGGGATCTTGATTGATTGAGTCAATCAAAGAATGTAATTGGGTCTATAAAAAGAGAGTGTTTGTGGTGTCATTACCACAAACACAAGAGAAGACATCAACATGAGAGAGAGAGAGATGAAAGGAAGAGAGCTAGGTCTAGAGAGAGTTGTACTCATTCTTTTTAATCAATTTTATTATTTAACGATTGTGAAAGGTGATCGAACACAATCATAACGATTTGCTAGAATATCATTGGTTCAATGATTCTCTACTTCTAATATTCCCTATGATTCATAAGAACTAGGTCTCAAGATCATGCTTTCCATTTGAGGTATCCTTTGTCGGTTACCAAATTGAGACAATCCTAAACCATTGATACTCAACCTTCGAATTTCCTCCTATGAACTTATCTTGAATATCTCATCTTCTTGTAATCTCTTTAGTAAACTCCTAACCTTGAGTATACTAGTCCTCTTTAGCAATCACGTATATCCTGTCGAGGTTAGTAAATTTTGTTTAGTTGACCTCAACTTTCTTAAGCAACCCAAACTACACACAAAGAGGTGGGAAAATCAGCCACATATGTTCATATAGAATTTGAAAAGAGGCACAATGAGCTAAGGCTAGTTATCACTGAGATCTGATTAATCGGTCACAGATGTTTTGGTGCAGGACAAGGTATATGCAAGTCCTACATGCTATGCTAAATTTCATATTCTTTTGAGGTTCTTTATCGATGTTATATATAAAAATATATGTTGGTACAAATCTTCATTATTTTTTCCCTTTATTAGGTTGTTCAAACGTTAACTTCTAGTCCCTTCTTTATCGAGACTTAGTCCAAGATCTGTTCTTCAGCTTATCTTAGATTTTTATTATTGCATGATGAGTTTAATTAACCAAATTATGCAGATGCATTAAAATGCATGGTATTTTTTAAAATTCCCTTTTATATGTGAGTATTGATTTTGTAAGAAATAAGAGTAAATTACACTATAAATTAGAAATTATACATCAACAGAAAAACATATACTATCATATAATAATGAAAGCCATTGATTTTCAGGTGGGAAGGAATGAACATGGAGGATGAGGTTCGCGTGGCTGTAGAAGTTTGTATGCCAATTGTAACTGCATTGATCAAGGATTGTAAGAGCAAGACATACCTAAGGGGATCTTTTTTAAACATTGATGTGCCTCAAGATGCATTGCAACACAAGGTAATATCAAATATACTTCATTTTCAAATAATCTGCATTATATGTTTTTTTGCATACTAGAAATACATTTCTAATAGTTGGTAGGCATATTTGTTGAGTTGCTTGTACATGGGTAAATAGTTCATGGATGAGGATACATTTACCCACTTTGAAACTTATATGTAACTCACCCACCTTATGTTTCTAAGCATAGAAAAGAAGAACGAAAAGTCTCTGGTTGCAGTGAGCAATATGGATCATTCACTATGTCGGTTTTCCCTTCTGTTATGGAGATTTTTCACGTAAATCTTGTGACTCGCCCCTTGGTTCTTGTTTGGATTCTTTTTATATATATGGTATCAGAGCTTTGTTGAGGCGTTGTCTTGAAGTCTTGGTCATGTGGGTTTATTTAAGATTGGCGTTGGGTTCTTTTGTAACCTTTAGCATGTACTTTTTTAAGAATCCATATGAGTGGGTCTGGATCCACTACTCAAGCAAAGAATAGAGGGGGAAGCCGATACACAAAACCATTACTTTCCCCTTGCGGGGTACTTGGTCATGGTACGATGAGATAGGGACTCGACTTCATAGTTTCCCTATGCTCAGTACTTCAAACTAAGCATTAAAGCAGACACATCCCTACTCGCCCACACACCAATAGACACGCTAATACTTCGTCAATCCAATCAATCACAAGGCAGTACCCAGGCTAGGATTTTGGCTATATTTCCTAGGGTTGTACCTCACTCTGTCTGGAATGTACCTGAAAACAATGTGGGCTTTATGAATCCAATACAATGAAGTCCATTACATATTTTAATTAGGGTCAAAGTTTATTTAGCAATCATTTATTTTAGTTTTGAGTTTTCTCCTTTCTATTTTTCAATAATAATCACCTAACAAAATTTCCAATTTCATTTTTATCCTAAGTACTCAAAATCAGAGGGAGATGTCAAAAAAGCAATGCAAGGCAAAAAGAATGACGAATGCTCAATAGAAGTACTCATCTTTCTTCCCAGCTCTCTCCATGTAGGATGCTAAACAAAAATTAAAATTCTATACTATATGTATGCATGATGAAATTATCCTGGGTACATGAATTGCTATTATCGTGAAGCACTAATTTTATTAGATCTAAGTCCAAATGTATCGTATACTATAAGTACATGAGAGAATTCGGGACTTTGACCTTAGTTAGTCTATCAAATAATCTTAATTTCTAAGGGCTCATTCACACAAGACGTAAAATAGAAAAAAGGTGGAAAACACAAATCACAAAAAACAAATAGAAACAAGGAGAAAAATACAGAGGAATAAAATGTAGAAGGAGAATAAAACATGAGAAACCGACAGGTCCCCAAGTAAACAATCACTTGGTAAAATAGACCCATAGAGTCTAAGTATCCAAAAGTCTCAACCTGTATTATTACAAATTAATTAATTTATCTTTCTCTAACCGAAAATTGACATAAAAATTTCCACTAATGCTAATTTTCTCCTCTCTCTTCTAGTCTTCTTCCCGCTCTCTCCTATCGGCTAGGTCAGAAAAATCGATCTTTGTTTTGTGAGGTTGTACAAGTCCTTCTAAGAAGTCCTCCTCAGTTCACAGGCCCTCAAAGAAAAGTCAACAAAAGAAATGGATTCGAACAATACACAAGTATCGATAAATACAGAAAATGAAATAAAAAATACAGCTATATACAAGCTATCCCACACGTTGCTCCCCAACATCGACGTCATTTGTTGAGAGGCTAAGGTTAGGATACCAAGGTTCGATCTTGGAGGGCCTACAGAGTCCACCAAGTTGAATCCAACAATCGTCGTATCGATCACTTTTATGGTATGTGGTACCAGAACCAATCGTAATAATAACAATCAACTGACAAAATAAATATGCAATGCAAATATGTGTGGAGTCAAAATTTATTATAATTCTACAAGAATGTGTATAGTATAGCAGTAGAGGTCGAACCGTAGAGAGAAAACATTGGAAAGATTAATTATAATAATTATTGCAAATAATTAGTTGTTTTTGTATTTTTAGCTTTTTTTCTTCTTTTTATTTATATTTAATTTTTACGGATTTTTAATTGTTTTATATTTTTTATTTTTAAAAATTTAAAATTTTTTATTTCTTATACATTTTTTAGTTTTAAAAACTATTTGATTTTAAAAAAATAATATGTATATATATATATGGAACAATAATGATACGACAGACATGATTTGGGGAGCATAAACCTAGGTGTAGGTAGGCAACTTTCTTACACCTACCCCTTTTACTCTCAAATTTTTATTTTTTTTGAAATGGAACCTTATGGAATTTACTTAAAATATTAAGTAGAATCCGTGTTTCAAATTTTATGTAAAATAGATATTCCTAACATGTCCATCAGAAGGGGTTGATTCCATCAAATTGGAGACAGTTAAAATTTGACTGTCTTATGGATAAGTTATAAGTCTCAAAATAAATTGAAATTTTAATGACATGATGACGATAAATTATGATCTAAATTCCCTGATAATACATTTCAAAAAATAAAAAATATGACAGATTAAGGGGTGGGAGTATGAAAGTTACCTACAACCGCTTTAGGCTTGACAGACCCTGTAAATGCACTTTTAATTTTGTTGAATTAACATTTGAAAAGATGTTAGAATTTCGTTGTAGGCAGGCAATTCAGGGTTTATCAAAAACCGCAAATTTAATATATCGATTAAAGCAATCGGTCAATTTTTTTTAGTTGGGTAAGTTCAAGGTCGAACACAAGGAGGCAACTGTCTCCTTAGATTATTTAAAGTCAAACTCGAAGTTAGGTTTTCAAAGGGGGATTTTTTTAATTTTTAAATGCAATAAATGAGATTAATGCAATTTTGACAAAGTTTGGGGGGACTAAAATGTAAATTTCAATCAAATTACGTCCAAAAATCCTCAAACTTGGCCAGAATGTTAAATATGATGAAATTAGACTACTTTAATTTCTTTGGAATTTTTGGATGCAAGATGAATTTTCTGTGAATAAAATAAAGCATG
This sequence comes from Ottelia alismoides, assembly GCA_037367405.1. Lineage (NCBI taxonomy): Eukaryota > Viridiplantae > Streptophyta > Magnoliopsida > Alismatales > Hydrocharitaceae > Ottelia > Ottelia alismoides. The sequence continues at coordinate 89,576 of JAZKJV010003561.1, read as the reverse complement.
CAATGAGATTTTCAAAAATTAATCATAATACATATTAAATCTACTTATTTTCAGAAAATATAATTATCTAAGATATGTCACTAAGTGAGCTATCTCAAAAAAATCCTAAACCACAATCATGTTAGATTTAATAATTATTAAAAATTAATTAATGAAATGCAAAAAATAATTTTTCTAGAACAAAATACACATGTAAATGCAATTCTTTTTGGGTACAATATTATTAATTAATTCTACTATTGGTGAATTTTTGTAATTTTCGAGCAATGGGTAATTTTATATGAATTTCTAAGTCTAGATTGGGTAAAATATGTAATTTTCCGCAATAAAATTAATCATTAATTAACTGAAAGCAATAAAATTATGACGATTATGCCAACATGTATAGAATTAATTGAGAACAAAATGCTATTTCTAAATAATAAAAATGCATGCAAAAAGATGTTCAAAATTATAGAAAAATAGAGGGGTCTGTTTTCAAAATAAAATAAAATGAAATGCCATGGAGGGACCTAATGACTTATTACCTAAACCCCTATTGGGTCTCTCTGCAATATTTCCATTGCTCACCTACGTGGCACGTGTCTAGGAATGGAGGGACTTCCGTGTCGAATCGACAGAGTCTAGGATCCTCTATGAAATTATCCCTCTACACACGTGAAGATCACGTGCGGGAAAGGTTTGTGCAGATGCTCCCTCCACACGTGCTCGTCACGTGGGGGGGCCTCAGGTTCGAGCACTAGGGGGAGGAAGACGAAGGCGTCGCTGGTATTGCACCTGAGGCCTGGAACTCCAAGCATGATGATCGAGGAAGCGCAGCTGGAGTTGGTTGTCTGGCTGACCAGGGAAGGTGGAGTTGGAGTGTTGTTGGCGGACGCTGTGAAGTAGAAGCCTTCCCTCTCTATGATGTCGATACGGGAATAGGAGAGAGGAGGTGGACAATGGAGACAAAGGCAAGCTCCTTGCTCCCGGTGGTGATGCGGCTTGATCCTGCACCTCGTGGAGCTCCGTGCAGAGGATGAGATGGGTGACACACGCTTGGTGAGGCATTGGAACAAATCTTCACAACCAGAGGAGACGTCAGTGTCAAGGAAGTGTTGATGGTTGAAGCTTCTTTGTACGTGAGGAAGGAGGCATTGAGTCGAGGTGCGGCTGGAGGCGTGGATGATGGCGATGGGACCTGCAATGGGCGGTCAGTATTGACGGTGCAACGACATGGGGAGGGGCAGAGGCAAGTACAGATGAAGACCCCACATGCTTGGTAGCAATGAGGGAAGGTCGGTGATTGAGGTGAAGAAGAAGAGGAAGTAAAATGATGGGTGCGATGAATGGAGTAGAGAAAAATGGATAAAATAAAGGAAATGAAGTAAAAAGATGGTGGACATGATAATACAATGTGGATCGTCTGGGTTCGAGGATGGAGTTACCCTCCTTTGTCGTCACGTTTATTCACGCAGCGTATGCAATGAGGCTCAGATGATCTCATCGGAGGGAGGATTTTGCTGCGACAGAGAGAGGGTTGACTCCACTCCTCCTCAGGTTACCCCTGCATATAGAGGATGCATCAGAACATGGGGGTGCTGGTCCTTTTATAGGAGAGGAAGAGGATTGGGGTGGTTGGTGTAGGAGTAGGCCGTGGGGGTTGCATGGCGGTCGGTGGAGGAGATAAGTAGGGCGAAGGTTCTGTGCGAAGATGTGAAAATTGCGGGGGTCTACGCATGAGGTTGCGCATGGGAGGGAGGAGACGTCCTCATGTCACTTGCACGTGAGGTTTTTTTATTTTTATTTTTTTAATTTGTTTTATGAAAACAAAATAAAGAGGGAGTCAAAATGAGTGACACATGGTGGCTCCAGGAGCGGCCACGTGTCAGCTCCAGAAAAATCAAGAAATAAAATAAAAAGAAAAATTCAGAAGAAATAGCAAACGACCTCAGATAGAAAAGTACTTAACTGAAAATTTCTCGTCTCGATGAGATCTACAACTTTTATGAAGAGACTAAGAGTAAAAGAGGTCATCTGTGTAAAACAATATTTTTGAGTACTCTATGTACATAAAATACTTTGATTTTTAGACTTTGTAATATTTTTAGTTATTTTTAATTAAGAGAAAAATAAAAAAAAATGATGATAAAATAAAAGATAAATATTTACACAATAATATTTTTTGGATTTTTAATAAATAATAAAGTAGGGAAATAAATAAAGAAGAAAAAGTGAGATATTTGTACAAACTCTTAGGGACACTCAGACTCGGTCAGTTTCTTTGATTTCAGTCTTATTCTAAATTTGGATTTTTGTAGATTTTATTAAAAATTTCATCAAAGATTATAGATGAAAAAGAAATGAGAGAAAAAGAGTTAATTATATACATAAAACAATAGGTCAAAATCAGGTAAAACTCAAAACGCGCAAAGGAGGCCCAAACCCAACTTTCACATACGAACTTTGATTTTTAAGAAATTGATCTTATTTTGAAGGTATTTGAATATATATTACTTTAAAAATGAGTATACCTAAATCAGATACTGTATGAGTAAGATATGATCATTTTAGTCTGTCTAGTCTGAAATTGGAGTTTTGTCTCACCAGCCAATTATTTGAGTTAATAATTTTTTTATTTTTCCTTTAATCTTATTATTAATATGTACACAATGAAGGTTGTTTAAAGTCATTGGAGTTAGCATGAATTGATTAAAAATGTATGAATTAGGTGCAAATGTGAAGATGATTATGAATGCAATTATGAGTGCTAAAATGCAAATATTAATTTTACGTGCATGAATGATAAAAATGCAGAATAAATGATGAAATGTAGCTAATTACTCCGGAACGAAGCTCTATTTTCATATTTTAGTATGATGAATCACAGATTCATCAACCCCCTATGCTTAAACCTTACTCGTCCCCGAGCAACTAAAATGAACTGTAGAAGTGAAATGATTTTGGGTTCCATACTAAAGTCATGAACAAAAGGTGAAAATATAGCTAGATCAGACCTTTAGATTAATAGTGTGGCAGAACTTCTGTGAGATTAGGATTTTAAAATCAACATCCCTCGAGTTCTACATATCATTGTACCAGATTCAACTCAGAAGTAATCTTAGATCAATCCTTTTCCTAAAAAATATCCATGAATATTGAACAACTGTCTCATGTGTGTGAAAGGTTTTAGCTCTCTCCATCAAGAATGCCGGACTACCATGTAACCCCCCTTCCAGTAACTCATCCTCGGTGAGTCAGTTATTTCTTATAATTTCTATCGCGTTGTGTTCACAATCAAAGGGGGAGAAATTAGAAGAAGGGAAAAAGAACTGGAGGGTGACTAGTTTAGTCACCTCTCCTTATGAAGCTGGCTAGTTTAGCCAAGTCTCCACTAAGATCTGCAGGTTTTCTTAAAGCTTGGATCTTTTTTGGTCAAATATTTATTTAGTAATTTGGCTTCTTTTTGGTATAGATTTTTGGTGACTCTACATAGATCTTTATGTGCCCCTACAGATATGGAATCTTTTTTCCGTACATGTTTTGGGGTCTTAGGAAAAATTTGCCTAGCCATCCATCCCTTTTCAAAGCTTTATTTCAACCCATAATCCTGTCTTTAGATGTCAATGCTACCAGAAAAGAGACCCACACAGTCTTCCGATACTCGTCTAAGTTGAAGTAAGTGCATAGTGTGAAAGAATAGATTAATTCCCTACTCAAAAGCTATACCCAAAATCAGGCGACGAAGTTAGACACTAAGAGTCAAAGGCTGCACATTGTCATGTGGAACTCGAAGAATTAAGTCAAAAGACCTGAAGCTTCTAAAATCCTCTTTCTCGGTGAAGTTCCTCTAGAAATTAGGTAGATTAAGACCAAGTCAAGACCACTCTCTACCTCTACGCACAACTCAATTCAGAACCCAATAACTTTTCACTTCGCATATGAAATACAGATGTATATGAGATGCAAATTTTTTTATGAAAGAAAGAATTATATGCAAAAGAGAAATTTTTTATTTTCTTTTTATTTTTATTTTTTGTATGTGTTGTGTTTTTAATTTTTACCCATCCTGTAATTATATATACAAAAATACATGAAAGTACGAGCTATGGGTAAAGTATATATGTAATACATACAAGCCTCCCTATACTTAGCGCGTTCTATGTCCTCAGAGCACACGAAGCAACAAGAAGACATAGCACGTGCTAAGCGTAGAGAGAAAAATAATAAAAAGGAGTATAGAAGTCAACCACCCCCCTGTATTTAGGATTTGGTAAGTCTAAGTATAATAGAAGATCGAAAAGTGGAGTGGTCGAGGTCAAGAGGAGAAATGGTCAAATATATACAGGGTGGGCATTGCCTAAAGGATATGCTTAGATCCTCAAGCGCATCACGGAAGCGTGAGGATCGCTTCGTATGAAATCGTGAGGGACTAGTCGCACTAGTTGCTCTATGCAGCGGAAATTAAATTTTTTTTCATGTGACGAAACTACATGATACAAGAACATTTCTCAGATCGTTTCGTCTAAACCAGAAACAAGTAATAAGATTACCTCTTGAAGCGTGATTGTGATCGAGTTCTAAACGAAGAGACCTCCTGTCTCACCGATCCGACAGAGGAGACGCTTGCGAGCGTGTTGATGAAACACGTGCTTATCGCAATCCATGTTGATAATCCAAGCCACGGATCTCCTGATCTCGACAAACGAGATACGACGTCTTCTTCACGAGCAAGGCACGCTGAAGTAGACGGAGATCCGCGAGCAAATGATTGGGCAACATAACGACGACGCTGCGGCGATGGACAATCTCTAGGGCAACCATGGTGGACGGCCACATGAGAGAGAGAGAGTAGGTGAGTAGAGAGAAAGATAGAGAGAGAGCCTTTTGTTTCTCATTATCATATGAAGAGAAAGGGGTGCCCTTCTATTTATAATATTTTGGGATCCGTGGATCTCAATCCATGGGCAACACAAATCCAATGGCTCTTATTGATTTGTGTTTCTTTTAATAGCTAAGATTTTATTGATAAAAATCAACAACAATTAATTTAATTTAGATTAAATGTATATCGATGGATCAATATAATCCAATCACCAAATTAACTCAAGATCTCATGGAAATCATAGGAGAGAGAGTGCCTCCTTCCATGTTGGAAGGAGGGGACGGCCACACATTCCTAATAGGAGTGGTGGTCGTCCACTCCATATGTATGGAAGGTGGCTCTCATCTCTATAATGTAATGTCCAAGATTATGAAACAATTTTTGTTGCAAATTATTCTACAAAAATAATTTACAATCATTTTGTAGATAATGCAATCTTGCCATTGAAAAATTTGTGAATCATATTCACAACCCAAAATAAAATGTAAATTACATTTTCAATTAGTTGTCCAATGTGAATCCAATTCACGTCAACATTTAATTAACAAATTTAAATTACAAATTAGCTCTCTCTTGTATATTATAAATCACGTTTATAATATATATGATTAATACGGATATTGTTATCCACATTATTTATATCCATGATAACTAAATCACATTTAATCATCTTAGATCTCTATTCTCATGTACCTAAATAATATGAATCACATTCACATTATTTATATCTTTGATAATCAAATCACATTTAATTATCTTAGACAACTCTCCATATAATATGAATCAAATTCATATTATTTATGATAATTAAATCATATTTAATTATCCACTTTCTCTGTGCTCGGATACATATATCAACAATGAAATTATCCTAAACTCTTTCAAGGATAATGCGCTTTCTCCGCAGATACTTGGAGATAAGGACAAGGCGATTGTATTGTTCCACGTATAGTGACTTGGATATTGAGATCATATCTCTAATCCATATCTCGGGCCTCCCATAGATGACTGATTAAATCAAGATCGCAAATCTAATCTTCTCATTGCATCTGAATCACATTCAGATCAGTGTCCAACATTTGTACTAAGATCAGATTACTTCTCTACTGAGAGGAGTCACTAAAATCTGACCCGTTTCATCACTCCGTAGGAATGGAAGCGTCATGGTTATACAATCGTTTATGATCACATCACCCTCAGGTATTCCCAATACCTGTACATCCTGCATACTGGAAGACTCAGAATAAAATCAAAGTATTAGGGTTTTATCAGTAAGTTTCTCATTCGATCATTGGGAGTTGGTATCGATCATATACTTTCCAAAAGCATATATCACACCTAGGTCTTGATCATATACTTTCCAAAAATATAAATCAAACCTGCTAATTCTGTCAAGCTTCTAAAGCGAGATGGTCGTGCATGGAATTTGATTCTTCCTCATATCTCATGAGTGAGCTCATATCTTCTGGTTCAGTAACTAAACCTGTATGATTCCTTTGAGAGATCGTATTACTCATATGCCCTTACATGCACACCAGCGCGTCGATGTATAGACCTTGATTAGGACATCAACCTATTGGTCTGCCAAATGTACATACTCAGATATATAGTAACACATCTGTCTCCAGTCAAAGGATGTGTGCCTATATCATGACAACATATGATATAGGACTATGGTTATCTCCATCTCGTTAAGTCAACTCTTTGACCTAACTAATCTTACACCTCCGAATCTCTATTCCTATGCAGAGGACCTGCATCAAGAGGTTGGTCAGTGATAGCTGGCTCCCACTACCCTTGTTAATTCGAGCAAATTAATGTTCAAATTAATTACTAATGTTCGTTGCAGTCGAATAATGAGAGCAGATCAAAAATCACTTTCAATTATATTCAAGTTAATCTCGAGCGGCAATTTTTTTACTTGGTGGAAGTCCAAGGTCGAACTCGGGGAGGCAGCTATCTTCTTAGGTAGATTTGAAGCAAATTTCTAATGATCGATTTTCAGAGGGAATATTTTTGGCCTTTTTCGTTTTTTTTATGCAAGACTTATGCAAAATCAGGCCAGTTTTAAAGTTAAATCAAATATTATTCAAATGAAGTCCAAAAATAATGAAACTTGGCCTGATGATGGAATGGGATGAAATTAAGCTACCCTAATTTTTTTTTAGAATTTTCTGACACTAAATGAATTAACAGTGAATTAAAAAGATGAATGCAGGGTGATTTTGACTAATTTAATTTTAATAGATATCATATCACAATTTATTTGGAATAAAAATTATCCTAGATAAATCTAAAGATGAGGAATCCAGGAAAATTGTCAGACCTTAATTTTGGTGTGAAATGGACCTATTAAAAAATAAATTAAGGAATTCACCAAATGATTTATTTAGGCCTCAAAATACGTGCAATTGGGATGAAATTTTTATGCAAGGTGAAGCTAAGTATCCTAGATCTAATGTGATTTTTTGGGATTTTTTGGAGTTACGAGAAATTACTATTAATTAAAAGGTGAAATTGGGCAAAATATGACAAAAATGAACCAATTAATTAATAAACAATTCCACTGATATTACAAATTTATGGCACATGTCACATAAAGAGGAGGACAATGTAAGCTACACAATGCAATTTTTAAAACTCAAGAATGAATTAAGATGAATGCCTAAATATGCGTGCAAAGATAGGTATATAACTGCAATACATGAATTAAAAATTGTTCAAAATAAAATATGCTGACAGGGACTATTATGCAATTACCTAGAATACAGGGGGGGTAGCTGTAATTTCTCCACAGACGCACGTACGCCTCACGTGGGGTCGCTTCGCAGGGACTGAATTGTAATATCAGAAACCTTCAGGGGCCTCAGTGAAGTTTGCCCAGGACGCACGTGCTGATCACGTGAGGTGCGCTAGGCTTGGTGGACGTCGAAGGCTCGGGCGTTGGCTCGGCTGCTCTGGAGGTTCGGATCGAGGCTCGGAGAAGCTTCGGGTGATCCTAGCCTAGAGGTCGGGGAAGAGGCTTGGATCGGGGTGACGTGGAGCGATCTGGACCGTTGGATCAACGATGATCCAACAGTTGCGGAATGATGATGCGTGGCGTGTCTGAGTCCGTCTGATCATCGATCGATCCAACGGTGAGGGGCTCGCTCCTGCTGATGGCAACGTGGTCGATTAGTGACCGTTGGATCTAGATTGATCCAACGGTACATGGAGCTCGATGAAGAGGTCAACGTGGCGTGCTCAAGCCCGTAGGATCACGGATGATCCTACGGTTGCGGAGTGAGGCGACGTGGGTGGTGAAGCACCGCTGGATCTAGATGGATCCAACGGCGTGATGCTGCTCTGGCTGATTGTGACGTGACTTGCTCCTGATCGTCCGATCAAAGAGATCGGACGGCCGCTGCTTTTTGTCTCCGATAGCCCTCCGCCTCCTGCGGAGGCGAAGGCGGGGCTCAGGCGAGATTGGCCCAACCCCGCCTCGTCCCCTCATTGTCAGCGAAGGTCGATGGAGGATCTGATGAAGCTCGGAAGATGCGTGGCAAGGCGGCGAAACGTCCGGTGGCCTCAGGAGTGGAGGAGGTGCGCTGGAGCTCGGTGACAGAGGAGCTCTAAGGGAGCTCCGACAAGCTTTCGACCAATCAAAGGGATATCACCTGCAGGGGGTTAGAGGATAGCCGAAGCACGTGGACTGTTCGTGGAGTTGCTGGGAATGAGATGCGAGGCCTGCGTAGCAGTGGGGGTGTCCGGTGATCGAGCTCCGCCCAGGTGGCGGAGCTGGCGTCGGTGAAAGGTAGAGTACGGTGTTTGAGGAAGGTAATGGTAGCGCGAAGATCGGAGCTCCATCACGGAGCTCGATGAGATGATGGTGGAGCGAGAAAACGATGGTGGAGGGCGAATTTAATCGGAGAAAAACAAAGAAAAGACAAGGAGCGATAGGGAGGAAAATGGAGGATGCTACCTAGGGAATGGAGCTCGGGTCTGAGCTCCTGGTCGTCGCTCGAAGAACGGTAGATGATTCTGAGATCGTGCAACCCACGGAGGAGGCTGCAACACGGCGGAGGCGACCATGGATCTCACTGGAGAAGAAGCCCGGTTATCGCTCGAAGAAACACTCAATTGCTATCACCAATAGGTTGCTCTGAGCTCAAGGGAACCTCTCGTAATAGCGGATGATGCAAAGGGGAGCGGGCCGCCTAGCGCAATCAGAGGGCGCCACGTGGCCTGCTGTGAGTGGCTGCGAGAGGAAATGAGATTAGAGAGAGAAGGAGGCCGAATTTAGAAAAAAAACTCAAACATAAAAGTTGTAGATCTTGATGAGATCTACAAATTTCATGTTGACCAAAAACGGAGATGAGGTCAAATATGATAAAAAATATAGGAATACAAATATACATAAATATAGTACACATAGAGGCCCAAAAACCCAACTTCTTCCTACCAGCTCTGAATTGGATGAAATTAGTCTCATTTTAAAGGTCTCTGGATGTGTATTCATCTGAAGGCGAGTAGACCTATTTTGGAGTTGGTACAAGAGCATTATGGACCTTCTAAGTTCCATGGGTTCTAGGGCTTTATTAGGTGTTTTACAAAGGAGATCTCTGAATTTCTTCCTTATATTATTAAAGGTGTATATATATCATAAGGGAGGTGTTGTTTTAAAGGGGGATATTTTACAAGTGATCTTGACTTCTTATTTAATGCAATATATGAATGCTAAAATGCAGATATTATGCTTGCATGCATGAATGCTAATTATGCAATATAAGTACAAATATGCATCTATTTACTCGGGAACAAAGCTCTATTTTCGACTTTAAGAGTGATGAATCACAGATTCATCAGTCAGATATCAGCCTAACCGAGAAAGGATTGCCATCTCCTACCCAGGCTGGATATCATCTCTTAACAATCATTTGACGGTGCTTGATGAGTCCTCAATCTAACCCTTTAGATATTCATCCATGCACCAGCCTCTATGATTCAATAGTTGAATCAATAGCTGTATGATTATTAAGATGGCCATGGTACATAACCCTAATTGTACCAAGGGACCTATTATGAAAATTATTTATTCTTCATTTCAGATCAGGGAATGATATTCGCAATAACATTTATTGCATAATGGCTCGCTATGGGCTCGCATGTCCAACAATCTTCCACTAGTCCAAAGAGCCATTAATGGGCTAATCATTGAAACTCGCACTCATGTGAAAATCATAGGCTATTTAAAAATTGGTGAGGTAAGCTTATCAATCACTCTGTTCCCAAGAGACTACACCAAATCCTTTTACGACGCTTGCATATCTCCTAGTAACTGTGCTCGCATCCAATGCAAATCTTGCATCTTATGAAACCAATACTCAATCTTGTTAAAGCTATTATAGTGTCCTTGACACTATAGCTTAATAATTGTTATAACCAATATTTATCAGAATACCTTTATTCCTGGAAATCTTTATCTCAAAAGATATCTACATTTAAGACCCTTATAGATCACTATCTATATAGTCTTAATTTCTTGAAGATAAGACTACCACTATCTCGAAAGTCCTTTCATATTTGAAGATTTTGTTATTAGTGCAATCAAGTGTTTTATCATCACAGTAGGATTAGCAACACTTTACTACCACTGTATGGTAGATATGTGGTTTTCGTACACATCTAGCATACGTTCAGCTTCTCGTAACTGCACATGATCCAAGAACACTTCTCAGATCGTTTCGTCTAGACCACAAACAAGTAATAATATTACCTCTTGAAGCAAGGTTGTGATCGAGTTCTAAATGAAGAGACCTCCTGTCTCAAGTCCGATCCGACGGAGGAGACGCTTGCGAGCGTGGTGATGAAACACATGCTTCTCGCAATCCATGTTGATAATCCAAGCCACGGATCTCCTGATCTTGACAAACAAGGTACGACGTCTTCTTCACGAGCAAGACACACCGAAGTAGACGGAGATCCATGAGCAAATGATCGGGCAACATAACGACGACGCTGCGGGGATGGACAATCTCTCCAGGGCATCCATGGTGGACGGCCACATGAGAGAGAGAGAGAGAGTAGGTGAGTAGAGGGAGAGAGAGCCTTTTGTTTCTCATTATCATTTGAAGAGAAAGGGATGCCCTTCTATTTATAATATTTTGGGATCCATGGATCTTAATCCATGGACAACACAAATCCAATGGCTCTATTTGATTTGTGTTTCTCTTAATGGCTAAGATTTTGTTGGTATAAACCAACAACAGTTAATTTAATTTAGATTAAATATATTGATGAATCAATATAATTCAATCACCAAATTAAATCAAGATCTCATGGAGATCATAGGAGAGAGAATGCCTCCTTCCATGTTGGAAGGAGGGAACGACCACACATTCCTAATAGGAGTGGTGGCCGTCCACTCCATATATATGGAAGGTGGCTCTCCTCTCTATAACGTAATGTCCAAGATTATGCAACAACTTTTGTTGTAAATTATTCTACAAAAATAATTTACAATTATTTTGTAGATAATGCAATCTTGCCATTGAAAAATTTGTGAATCATATTCACAACCCAAAACAAAATATAAATTATATTTTCAATTAATTGTCTAATGTGAATCCAATTCACATCAATATTTAATTAATAAATTTAAATTACAAATTAACTCTCTCTTATATATTATAAATCACGTTTATAATATATATGATTAATATGGATATTGTTATCCACATTATTTATATCCATGATAACTAAATCACATTAATCATCTTTGATCTCTATTCTCATGTGCCCAAATAACATGAATCACATTCACATTATTTATATCTTTGATATGCAAATCACATTTAATTATCTTAGACAACTCTCCATATAATATGAATCAAACTCATTTTATTCATGATAATCAAATCACATTTAATTATGCACTTTCTCAGTGCTCGGATACATATATCAACAATGAAATTATCCTGAACTCTTTCAAGGATAATGCAAATTCTCCGCGGATACTTGGAGATAAGGACATGGCGATTGTATTGTTCCACGTATAGTGACTTGGATATTGAGATCATATCTCAAATCCTGATCTCGGGTCTCCCATAGATGCTTGATTAAATCAAGACCACAAATCTAATCTTCTCATTGCACCTGAATCACATTCAGATCAATGTCCAACATTTGTACTAAGATCAGATTACTTCTCTACTAAGAGGTGTCACTAAAGTCCAGACCTATTTCATCACTCCATAGGAATGGAAGCGTCATGGTTATACAATCATTTATGATCACATCACCCTCAAGTATTCCCAATACATGTACATCCTACATACTGGAAGACTCAGAATAAAATCGAAGTATTAGATCAACTTTACACTGTTTATTTCAGGGTTTTATCAGTAAGTTTGTCATTCGATCATTGCGAGTTGGTATCGATTATAAACTTTCCAAAAGCATATATCATACCTAGGTCTTGATCATATATTTTCCAAAAGTATATATCAATCCTACAAATTCAGTCAAGCTTCCAAAGCGAGATGACCGTGCACAGAATTTGATTCTTCCCAATATCTCATGAGTGAGCTCATGTCTTCCGGTTCAGTAGCTGAAACGGTATGATTCCTTTGAGAGATCGTATTACTCATATGATCTTACATGCACACCAGCGCATCGGTTTATAGACCTTGATTAGGTCATCAACCTATTGGTCTGTCAAATGTACATACTCAGTCATATAGTAACACATTTGTCTCCGATCAGAGGATGTGTGCCTATATCATGACAACATATGATATAGGACTTTGGTTATCTCGATCTAATTAAGTCAACTCTTTGACCTAAATAATCTGACACCTCCGAATCTCTATTCCTATGTAGAGGACCTGCATCAAGCGGTTGATCAGATATCAGTCTAACCGAGAAAGGATTGCCATCTCCTACCCAGGCTGGAGATCATCTCTTAACAGTCATTTGACGGTGCTTGATGAGTCCTCAATCTAACCCTTTAGATATTGATCCAAGCACCAACCTCTATGATTTAATAGTTGAATCAACAACTGTATGATTATTAAGATGGCCATGGTACATAACCCTAATTGTACTAAGGGACCTATTATGCAAATTATCTATTCTTCATTTCTGATCAGGGAATGATATTTGCAATAACATTGCATAATGGCTCGTCGTGGGCTCGCATGTCCAACATCACCCCCCTATACTTATGATTTGGCCAGCCTAAGTTTAGGACACGAATGAGTGTGAGAAGTGATGTGATCTAGAGAATATACAGGTCGAATAAGGAGTATATTGATGAATAATTCCAGATGGCATCAGTTCTCCCCTATACTCAGTTCTTGTCCTAAGTCTAGGAAGAAAATATATAAGGAAACCAATGGGTGGTGAGGGAAAGGTTGACCGATGATTAAGGCAGTTATAATTTATCATTTTCAGGAAATGTGGTGGAAGGGAATATTGATTGGAAGAAGATGAATATGATGATTCCCGACCACCGTCGAAGCTGTCATTGGAATAATAATCTAAGGTCACGTCACGCTTATTCTTATTTTTGAGCTTTTTTCTCAGAGCTCGCTTAGTTTTCGAGTCAATCTTTTCCTCCTCTGAATATTCAGATGAACAAGTGTCAGTTTGGTCATAATGTATTGTTCCAATATATTGAATGAGACCAAGGGAGTCGGCCTTAGGCGAATAATAGAGATGGATAAGGAAAGTATGATGTGGGTCGTCATATGACTTCTTGTTCTGAACTGGTTGTAGATTCTTCGAACTATGCTCTCTTATACTGCTCATATCCTCCGAACTTGATGAATATTCCTCAAGAGATGCTTTTTCTGAAATATTGAAAGTGACATTTTTAGTCGGTTCACGAGGTATTCTTTGTGAGGTTCTGACCATGGGTTCCCTATCAGATGAGTCTCCATGTAAATTGTAATATTCCTGTAAGGTGAGCACACATCCTATGTATTTATTCTCTGTTGTCTTCGCATGTGTGGACTTAGGGAGGCCCAATATAACCTTGTCCGGGTGTGGTGATTCAGATTTATCTCTGTTGATTGCATTAACCTTCGGAGATTTGTCAGCCATTTCATATGATGTCTCTCCTTCATTTGAGTCTGTGATAAGTGGAGAGGTCTTAACATATGAAGAGTCTTTTATGTCATGACTGGTGGTTTTTGGTTCGGTTGTCTCAATATTTAGTATGTCCTCGAGAATTTGATAATTTGCTTTGTGTTCAGGAATATAATGGCCTAAGCTCACAATTAATAGTTGCTCTAGCGTAAGCTAGAAATGACTCTCCCAAAATAATAGGAGACTCATATATATCTCCTCAATGCTCAATGTCCAAGACAATGAAGTCCACTCTATGTGTGACATCATGGAAATTAATGGGGATAGAAATGATTCCTCTCAGTCTTTTTGTGGATCGATCGAGGAATTGAATGATCACTTGAGTCTTTCTAAGCGATCCTAGCTCGAGTCTGTCAAACATGGATTTCGGGACGATATTCAATGTAGAATCATCGTCAATCAGAACATTATGAAACTCAACATTCTCAATTTCACAAGTCATCTTGGTCAACCGTTTTACTTTCCGGACCTTGTTTGTCTGGGTTAGCACCATTGAACTGACCATAGTTATTCAATGATATTCTATTCGAGATCTTTTCTTTCTCATCTGTTTAGGTGATAATCGTCTCTTCACACATTTTTGAAATTGGGAACATACTCTATGGCCTTGATTAAGGGAAGCTCTAAGATCAGACTTTTGCAAAACGCTTCCATATTGATGTTGTCCATTTTTTTTGAATTTTCTGATTTTTATTTTTTTAGAATTTTCACTAAAATCAGTAGGAGGTTCAATAGTCTATGGTGTTTGTGTGTGGGTGTGAGGCACATTATGAGTTTCGAGTTCACTTTACGATCGTCTTGATTACTCTTGGTTGGTGATCATGTCTTTCACTATTTGGATGACATTATCTAATTGTTCAGTCAAAACCTCGATCCTCTTATTGATCCGAGATATGCCATCCATTATCGTATTAAGACTTGGATTTGAGTGACTATGCTTGGTATGCTGCAACATTGGCATTTTTCTTGAATCAAGCTTTAGTCAATTTCTGTGATTAGGGCTTGGTCATGAGTCATATTTCCTTAACTTCGGGTGTCATCTTTGTGGTCAAAGGAAAAGTGGTCATACTCAAGCTGTGAGTCATCCTGAGTAGAGGATGGTTCAAATAGTAAATTTCCGTACTTAATCGGGAATCGTGTTCCTTGATCAAAGTTGGTTACACCTATATTCATCCTCAAATCCGCTTACTCCATTGTATCTTCATAGAACATGATTGGTTCTGGAATTGGTTCGTATCTTAAATTTTCAACCAAGGGTGGGTGGGTGGGTGAAGAGAATGGTGGCTGAGGAGAAACTACCTCGAAGAGAGGGTTCCTCTGAAAAGAAGGTAGATACGAAGATTAGGAATTTGTCACATGAGCACGACCCATGGAGTCTAGGTATGAATGCCAATATTCCATCATCTTCGAATGGAATGAAAAATATTGATTCGTGAAACCACGATATGTGTGTGCAAGTGCAATGTCACACAATTAAATGCACAAATGCAACCCTGATTTTACCAACTCAACTCAGTGAAGGCCATGAAGGTTCAGCCAAATTATCTTATACGTTTTAGCTGGTGATAAATACAAAATTGGAAAGAGTTAACGAGCTGTTAGGTACATGTACTTCTCTACAGACTAGCCCGATTCTTAGGACTAGTTGGAACTACTTTCATCCAGTATAGGAGTAAGTACGGGCCATATAAATACAGGTACCCACTCCTTGAGGACTAAGGTATCCTCTAAACCTCCCAGTCTGCTAAAGAAATCCAGACTGTTTACCGGCTACCCATAGATCCTCATTGAAAAGTAGTTAATCACCTAAAAAGAAAGAACCAGTAGTCTGTAAGAAAATTCTGGCTTGGCTGTATCCGAGTGTCAGCTCTCTTTCTCTCACTTGTAATAAAATCAAACAAAGACAGGGTTGCTCTCCCGAAAACAATGATCTTCAATTTTATCCAATTTTATTTAATCAGTAATGTTAACAATCTCCTACTTTTAATTTGGTTATCACTTGAATTTGAGTGGGGAACAATGCACATCTACATGAGGATTCCAATTTCCTTTATTCCTATGTGAATGATAACTAAGGGAGAATCGAAAAAGTTGTGCAGCGGGAAACATGATGATGAATGCTAGGTCAGAGACACTTACAATGCTTCCTCGCAATCTTCGTGCAATATGCTAGACAGAATTGAAACTTCTCTAGAAAAATAAATCTAATGCATGCACATGAAATCGCACCTAGAGCATGGATTTCTAATAGCGAGCAATAGAACAATTTAATTTGGCTAAATGAGAAGCGATCTAGTGCATATAATTTAGTGTAGGGTGGTCCTAAATTACGAAGGGCACAAACAAGTTTGAAATTACACTACTATTTTCCTATCCTAATTTCTCCACTCAAATTGGACCCCACCCTCACCGGAGGGTGAAACATGCCGACACACCACAAAAAAAAATTTAGTCTCTTTTTACACAAGCAAGATCCCGACTGAGAACCACTAGAAATGGGTAGTTATTATAAATTGAAGAAAACTCTCTCTCTCTCTCCAAAAACTAAAAAGATGTGCATATCCGGTCGCTCTGAGATGCGTCAGTTTCCAAGAAAGCTGCTTCAAGTTTACAGTGTACCTCGCATGAAAAATAGAAGATCAAATATTAGAGAGAGGTTCACAGAAAAATACATGAAAATAAAAGAAAAAACTGAAAAAGAAGTGAAAATGGATAAATAATTACAAGAAAAACCGGGGTCAGACTACCTGGGGATGGAAAATCTAAAGACTTGATTTTATGAAAAAACAATCTAGGCCATGCCTCCCTGACAATGGCATCATTTGACGGGCCCTGTAAATGCACTTTTATTTTTGTCAAATTAACATTTGAAAAGATGTTAGAATTTTGTTGTAGGTAGGTAATTCAGGGTTGATCAAAAACCACAAATTTAATTTATCGATTAAAGCAAGCTGTCAAATTTCTTTACTTGGGTAAGTCCAATGTTGAACTCAGGGAGGCAACTGTCTCCTTAGGTTGTTTAAAGTTAATCTCGAGGTTAGATTTTCAAAGGGGCATTTCTTTATATTTTAATTGTAATAAATCAGACCAATACAATTTTGACAAAGTTCGGTGGACTAAAATACGAATTTTGATCAAATTATGTCCAAAAATCCTCAAACTTATCCAGAATGTTAATTATGATGAATTAGACTACTATATATTTTTTTGGAATCTTGAGATGCAAGATGAATTTTCTGCGAATAAAATGATGCAGACAATGAGATTTTCAATAATTAATTATAATACATATTAAATCTACTTATTTTCAGGAAATAGAATTATCTAAGATATGTCACTAAGTGAGCTATCTCAGAAAAACCTAATCCCTAAAAATGTTGGATTTAGTACTTTTTAAAAATTAATTAATGAAATGCAGAAAATGATTTTTCTAAAACAAAATATGCATGCAAATACAATTCTTTTTTAGCACAATGTTATTAACGATTAATTCTACTATCGGTGAATTAGCAATTTTTCGAGCAATTATTAATTTTATATGAATTTCTAGGTCATATTGGGTAAAATATGTAATTTTCCACAATAAAATTAATCATCAATTAATCGAAAGCAATAAATTTATGATGAGCATGCTAACATGTAGAGAATTAATTGTAGAATAAAATGATATTTTTGAATAATAAAAATGCATGCAAAAGGAGGTTCATAATTATAGATAAATAGAGGGGTCTGTTTGCAAAAAAATAAAATGAAATACAATGGAGGGACTTAATGATTAATTACCTAAACTCCTGGGGGGTCTCTATGCAATATTTCCAGTGATCACGTGCGTGGCACATGTCCAAGAGTGGAGGGACTTCCATGTTCAATTGGCAGAGTCTGGGATACTCTATACAATTATCCCCCCGCATACGAGAAGATCATGTGGGGGAATGGTTTGTGCAGATGCTCCCTCCGTACATGTTCAATCGAGGAAGCGTGGCTGGAGTTGGTTGTTTGGCTGACAGAGGAAGGTGGAGTTGGAGTGTTGCTGGCATTCGCTGTGAAGTAGAAGCCTTCCCCCTCTGTGCTGGAACAAGGGAGAGGCGGTGGATGATAGCAAGCTCCTTGCTCCAGGTAGTGATGTGACTTGATCATGTGCCTTGTGGAGCTCCGTGCAGAGGCTGAGATGGGTGACATACGTCCGATGAGGTGTTGGAGTGAAGCTTCATGGACAGAGGAGACGTCAGTGTCGAGGGCGGTGTTCACGGTTGAAGTTTCTTTGTACGTGAGGAAGGAGGCGCTAAGTTGAGGTGCGTCTGGAGGCATGGATGATGGCGGCAGAGCCTACAGCAGGCGGTCGGTGTCCAAGATGCGCAAGCATGGGGAGGGACTGAGCTCGCTAATTGGCATCAAGTGCAGATGAAGACCCCACAGGCGTAGTAGCAGTGGGGTAAGGTTAGTGATTGAGGTGAAGAAGAAGAGGAAGCAGAATGATGGGTGCGATGAATGGAATAGAGGAAAATGGACAAAACAAGGGAAAAGAAGGAAAAATATGGTGGATGGGATAATACGGTGTGGATCTCCTGGGTTCGAGGATGGAGTTACCCTCCTCTGACTTATCGAGTCGCGCGGCGTACGCGATGACGCTCAGATGATCTCATCGGAGGGGGGATTTCGCCACGACGGAGAGAGAGTTGTCACCACCTCCTCCTTAGGCTACCCCTGGATATGGCAGATGCGTCGGAACATGGGGTTGCTAGCACTTTTATAGGATAGGAAGAGGATTGGGGTGGTTGGCATAGGAGTAGGCCACGGGGGTTGCGCGGTGGTCGATGGAGGAGATAAGGAGGGCGAAGGTTCCTTGTGAAGAGGCAGAGATTGTGGGGTTCTGCGCAGAAGATTGCACATGGGAGGGATGATGATTTTTATTTTTTTTATTTTTTTTATAAAAACGTAATAAAGAGGCCGTCAAAAATGAGTGACACGTGGCGACTCAAGGAGCTGCCATGGTCAGTTCCAGAAAAATCAAGAAATAAAATAAAAAGAAAATCCAGAAGAAATAGAAAACATCGGATCAAAAAGTGCTCAACACGAAAATTGCTCGTCTCGATGAGATATAACTTTCATGAAGAGATCAAGAATAAAAGAGGCCATCTGCGTAAAACAATATTTTTGAGGTACTCTATGTACATAAAATACCTTGATTTTGGGTTTTATATTTTTTTACTTATTTTTAATTAAGAAAAAATCGAGAAAAATGATGATAAAATCAAAGATAAATATTTAAACAATAATATTTTTTTGGATTTTTAATAAATAAGAAAATAGGGAAATAAAATAAAGAAGAAAAAATGAGATATCATGTACAGACTCTCAGGGGAAACTCGGACTCGGTCTGTTTCTCTTATTTCTATCTTATTCTAAATTTGGATTTTTGTGGATTTTATTAAAGCTTTCATCAAATAATATAGATGCAAAAAAGAGAAAAAAAATAATTATGTACATAAAACAATAGGTCAAAATCAGAAAAACTCAAAACGCGCAAAAGAGGCTCAAAACCCAACTTTCACGTACGAGCTCCGATTTTTATGGAATTGGTTCTGGTTTGAAGGTCTTTGAATATGTATTAATATAAAAGTGAGTATAAATAAATCGGATACTATATGAGGAAGATATGATCATTTTAATCTGTCTAGTTTGAAAATGGAGTTTTGTCTCACGGACCAATTATTTGAGTTAGTAAATTTTTTTGTGTTTTCCCTTTAATCTTGTTAGTAATATGTACACAGTGGATGAGGTTTGAAGTCAATTGGAGTTAGCATGAATTAGTTAAAAATGCATAAAAATTAGGTGCAGATGTGAAGATGATTATGAATGCAATTATGAGTGTTAAAATGCAAATATTAAATTTACATGCATGAATGATAAAAATGTAGAATAAATGATGAAATGTAGCTATCTACTCATGAATGAAGCCATATTTTCATCTTTTAGAATGATGAATCACAGATTCATCAATGCTCCTCCGACACTAATAAATTATATAAGTAGTATGCAATATATATAGTTTATATAGGATTTTATATTTTTAAATATACATAAACGTATTCAAAATACATAAAATAAAATGTTTTTGTATTTTTATATTTTTCTTTATTTCTGATATTTTTTATAGTTTTTGCTAATTTGTATGTATTTTTAAAGTATTAAATGTTTCAAAACATTATACAGGTTAATTATCTGAATATTTTATAGGTCTAATGCTTACAAATAAGTTCAAAATTAACTCAAAACTATTTTTAATATATAGAATATGATGTATAGAAAATTTACAATTATAAAGGAATTTTTTATTTTTCGATAAATTTTTACTAATTTTTCTATGTTTTGTAATTTTTATATTTTATCTTTTATATTTTTTAGTGATTTTTTGGATAAGTGGTATATAATATATACTATATCTAATATTTTTTATAATTTTTAAGATGTTTTTCTAATTTTTATGGCTTTTAATATTTAAACAAAATAAAAATGCAATTTTTTAGATTTTTAATATAGGGAAAATAATTAAAATGCCATGTGAAAAATATATGCCATCAAGCAATATTACATGCACTTGAATAAATTTTCCTACATTTTTTGATGCAATAAAAATATTTTTAAAAAACAAATACACGAGAATTAAAAATCCATAATTTACGGGGACCTAAATGTAATTTGTAGAACATTCAATCCATTTAATAACTTGTCCATAAACTATAGGAGTATAAAATATAATTTTTACAAAATGCCTCACATGGGGGACCACATGAGGTAACGTGAATTGGATCTAAATGCAAATACCATAAGTTCAAGGGTTCGATTGTAAATTAAGCATAAAATATTACACTTAATAAATTATTTACATGACTTAATGGAAATACAAAATGTAGATGGAGACTTCACGCAATTTACCCCAAGAGGCATGTTATCCATCGACAGAGGTGATGCCACATGCAGTCACTTATAATCGGACGACCGAAGGAGCATCCGTTTTGCTTTTAAAACAAACGACCGGATTAGATTTGGGTCGTTGTTCTTAATCTAGTGTCAAGATAAGGGATGGAAGAATGAGTGTGATGGTCTTTCCCGGATAGCTTTGATCTGTTCCCCCTCTTCACTCTAGCGGTTTTCGGCCAAGCTGATGGGTTCTTTGGCTTCCTAGGACCTCCCCCCAAATATAGAGGTTGTCACAAAGATCTAGGTCTCATAGAAAAAGACCTGGAAAGCTTCATCTTTGCAACAACTTGGAGGTCTTGTTCTTCAACGAATCTCGAATTCAGGTGGCTCTTCGGGGCTCCTTTCTTGTGAAAAAATGCTAAGGGGCTCAATATGAACAACCTCGACCCCAAGTTGAAGCTTATAGCATAAGAAATGGAAGGGAAGTGGGTCTCCAGTGATGAAGTGACAGAAGGAGATCTAATCTCTCTAATTTCTACGAAATCATCGGGGGAAATGGGTTCATAATAATGGAGAAGGCGGTGGGAATAGAAATGTAGGTGAATGGGGTCAGGGTAAGTGGTGATAAATGGCGAAACAAATGGCTAGCGCTAAAGCTTTAGTGATCCAAAATTTTGGAATTAAAGCTACAACAAGTGAATTTAAACTACACTAAGATGAAAACTAAACTATTTCATGAAAATGTGATATAATGGCCTAAATCTAACAATTCAAACGTGGGTACCTGGATCATATGGGAATCTTCGCCTAAGATGCTCTAACGAGGCTTGGATCGCACTTCTTCTCATTGTCCTCGCCAACATGGGGGGGAGTTACCTGTTGTCACCAAAAGCTCAACCTAATGGGTCCTTTAGGGTTAGGATGGAGTAAAAGGGGATCAAACTTGCAAAAGAGGTCGAGAGGTCTTATTTATGGACATGGTGGAGGGAAAAATGTTGAAGGGTTAACGTGAAGGGTGATGGGGGTTGTTGAAGCCTATGTAGTGATTGTGGAACAAGATGATGGTGTTTGCAGAAGGATGGCGGTCTCGAGGAAGATGGAGAGATGGAGCAAGAGTGAAAATGGGAGAATGACATCCCGTGATGTTCTAACTGAAGTTAAAGGAGGACCAAACAGTTGACCAGCAAGTCAATGAATGCGAGCTTCCCATTCGTCCACGTAGGATCATAAGAAGAAAAAATAGAAAATAAAAGGTTTATTAATTCACTAAAAATAACAAATTATTTTATTAATCAAAGATCAAAACAAGAAAAATGTTTTTAATTTTCAAAGTATTTTATGAATATTTTTATTTATTCCGACAACCTTGTTTATTAGATGTCAATTTTTACAAGTATATACATAGGTATATTTACCTATATTATAGGTATTTTACTTTTGTTATGTATTTTTAATTTGTATTATCATATGAAAATATTTTATATACTTATAATATAATTAAATACATACATACATATATATTATTTTATTTTTATGATTTATTTACAAATATAAATAAATACATGTATATATATTAAGGGTATATTATACTTATATACTTTATTCTATTATTTTAATACATTTTAAATAGTTTTATTTTATGTTTATATCTTTGATATGTTTCGAATAACATTTACAATTATTTAAAAATGTAGGAGAAGTAAAACTATAAAAAATCAATTATATGAGTAAAACATACAAACATACAAACATACAAACATACATACATACATACATACATACATACATACATACATACATACATACATATAGTACAATGGGACCACATTGAAGTCGGCTTTGGCATCTCAACTCCAATTTCAATGAAACCACCTTCATTAGAAAGATAATTTAATTTTAAATACATATAAGTGAGTTTTGATTTCCTATGGAGAAAATATTGGTCAGAGAATTTCGGTTTACAACTTTTTCATATATGTGTCTCAATTGCACAATGCATTTTTTATATGCAATTATTTTAAAAAAATTTTATGTATTTTTATGTACAAGTTTCATGGAGATCATTTCATTATTTAGGGTGTGTAAAATGAAAAGTACAATAGAGAAAATGGTTATTTTAAAGACTAAAAATTAGGGTTTCTATATACAGTGTAGACCCTTACCTCCCCCTACTTTATTCCTTGTCGACCGGTCATAATTGACTTGGTCTTGGAGTTTAGGGTCAATTAGTATTTACAATACTTCTTTTATTTTTATTTTCTTTATTCTTTTATTTTGGATGTAAATACATATAATTGTGTACTATTTATAGATGAATAAAGAATGCTAATTTGTACAAATTAGCTGTATTTACATTTGTTTTGATATGGATTTAAATATAAAATGAAAAAAGAAAGATATATGGATGGCTATTCATTACTAAAATTTTCACCAAGCAAGTTCCTGGTTCATGGGAAAGTTGGGCATGTACATTCTCTATACCCAACTTGAGGGGGAGTGTTGAGTTGCTTGTATATGGATAAATGGTTCATGGGTGATTATACATTTACCTACTAAGAAACTTATATGTAATTGACCCACCTTATGTTTCATACATAGAAAAGAAGAGAAAAAAGATCCTGGTTGATGTGAGCAACATGGATCATTCACCTCATGGTTTTTTCCTTCCGACCTAGAGGATTTCTGCATAAATCTTGTGTCTATCTTGGTTTGAAGATTATGGAGACGATTTTATTTTATCGGTAATTTCTTGTCTTTTCTGTTGACTTTATAAATTGCACCAATATTAGAAACACTTTCAAAAATATAAGTCGAAGTACGACATGTGGAAGTCAAATTCACGTGCATATTTATGCCATTAAATCTCTCAAGTGGTTCGAGAGTATTTGTCCATCACTAGTGAAGAGGTCTTATATGAATCATCATGCACTAATATGAATACAAAAATTGAAATATAACTGGTCATTTATTTTTGACTTTACTCAACATATTGATAAGGATAATATTTCCTAACATGTAGGCCATTTGTAAAGGAGAACGGGCGGTGCACCTGTTAAAAGCTGTGAGATTTGGGATGTTGAGCTTATTAAGAGAAAGAGGAAGGCTTAAGAAGTGTTGGAATGATATTATTCGAAGGGATCTTATTATTTGGACTAAACCTGAGAATGACCCAAAATAGATCCGAATGGAGGTAAAGAATCCATGTAGCCAACCCTAAATATAGGACAAGTCTTTGTTGTTGTTCTTATAGGCAACCCTAATAGAAAAATCGTCACTTCTTAAAATGTCAAGATGAGACATACCTATTAGGAAAGGATCTTCTAACTCTCTTAAACAGGACAACCTCATCCCTTGTTCCCTTCCTTCTTTTTCTTGAAGTTTAAGAGTAAATAGACATAAAGGGCATCATCGTCATAAACAACAACAAAAATAAAGAGTTTTCCTACATTAAGTAGGATTGACTACATGGATTCTTTGCATCCATTTTGATCTATCTCAAGTCATTCTCAGGCTCAGATCTAAAAAACTAATATCACTTCAGATAGTCTCATTTTAACACTTCTTGGGCCTTCCTCCCCCTCTCTTAGCTAGCTCAACATACAAAAACTCGCATTTCCTAACTGATGCATCACCCCACCTCTTTTGCAAATGGCCAATTCACCTCATATTATTTTCTCACATCTTATCCTTGATTGGAGCTACATTAACATTCTTTCTGATTGCATACTTCCGAATACGATCTTTATGGGTATGTCTATACATCCATCTTGGCATTTTTCATTTATGCTATTTCCATTCTCTGCACATGTCTATGGTTCATATACCAACATTCAGATCCAAAGAGCAGAGAAGGTCTCACAACTACTTTATAAAACTTTCATTTGATTTTCAAAAGAATTTTATTGTCACATAGAATAGTAGAGGCTCCTCACCATTTTACCCAACTTATATTTATTCAAGGCTGGAATTTCCATCAATTTCCCTATCATGTTGCAAAATAGATCCAAAGTATCTAATAGAATATTTCTTATGAATATCATCACCAATATTTACCTCGATTCCTTCATTGTTGCTTCCATAAAAAGTACACTCCGTATATTCAGTCTTAGCCCTACTTATGTGAAATCTTTTATTCTCTAGTGCATGTCCCTAGGCATCAAGCGTCTTATTTGCTCCATATATAGTCTCGTAAATCAACACAATATAATCAATGAATAACATACCACAAGGTATCTCATCCTTAATATAACTAGTCAATTTGTTCATCAAAGTAAAAAGGAATGGACTCAAAGCTAAATCTTGATACAGACCAATATTGATGTCAAAATAGTCAGTCTTCCCCAACTAGTTCCTTACATAAGATGAAGCCATATCATACATATCCTTTGTGAGGATAATGTATGGGATAAGTACTTGTCTCTTCTCCAAAACTCTTCGGAATGTCTCCCATGAAATAGAGTCATAAGCCTTCTCCAAATCAATAAAAATCATATAGAGGTTATAACTTTAAGCTATATAAATCTCAATTGTGCTCCTCAATAAGTGGATGGCTTTAAAAGTTGACCGACCTAGCATCAATCCGAATTAGTTTTCTTTTATATTAGAAACTTGCCTCTACCTTCTTTTGATCACACGTTCCCAAGTTTTCATAGTATGACTTATCTACTTGATCCATAAAGGGCATAGAGAAATAAATTTATTCTACCAGGGCACGGACATAAAGTATTTCTTGTGATGGTATGAAGTGACAATGTATTGTTGAAGAACAAAATTCAGTGTATGGTAGTACAAAAACATAATTCATTATTTATGATGCCAAATGTTTCTGGTATTTACCCTAAAAAACCACTTTTGAAAAGACTTCTTTGATTTTAATCCAAAGCTACCTTTTGAAGAGATGACTCTCTACTTGTAAGTATTGTGAAGTCTGACAAAAGCCATCTATTCATTTTTTGCCAAAGTCGCTTCTTCAAGAGGCCATTCTCTTGATCATTTGTGCAATCGTCACCACCACCAACCGCAATGACAAAATTATTTTTATAAATTCCAACTTAATGTGGAACAAGGATTTGTTGTTGTTGTTGTTGTTGTCCTCTAGTGAGGTGTACATTTTGAAGGCACACATATACATTGTACAAGTAGTTACATGCTCCAATCTCTAACGACCTCTTTTTAGAGAGTCATGGGTTCATTGGATTAAGAACTGAAAATGCTTAACCGTCTTTCAAGTGGAAGACTTATCTTTATATAGTTGTATACACTAGCCTAAATTAGAAAAATCTTCTTTTAGCATGTCTTCAGAATTTAATCAAGATAATGTTGTTATCTTAAGAATGGTGAGGATTACAATAAATTAATGGTATGGCTTAGTGAGATAGAATTTTATCAACTAACATTACGACTATTATCTTTGGTTGTTGCTATTTTTTTGGGGATCTAATGTCTCTCCCTTTCTTAATGTAAAGACAGTGGTTCGACTACTCTTGATTAGATGTTGATTTCCCAAAATTAGGAAGGTTCAATTTCTTTTTTGATTGTTTTATTGATCTTGTTCTAAAAGTTATTTGAAATCAGCTCCTCAGTGAGGCCTGAGCTTTTTGATGTCCACTTCATGCCTTTTGCTTCGATTTTTCATTTTTAGGCTTTCACACATGTATTAACACATTTTCTAAAAAAAGTAATATCATTGGCAATAAGGTGTGTTTAGAAAAACTTTTTATATTATGAAGTTTGAAAATCATATAACATTGTAATCATACAAATAAACTACATAGACCATGTCTCAGGCATAATCTTCACATGCTTGATAACATTTTGTACGTAGAACCTATATTGGTGAAAGATCACGTAGGACAACCACAAAAACCATTCTCTCTATCTAATACATGTCAATCTAAGACAATAAAGGTTGCTTCTATAAATGATTTGTTTGATGTTCGAGGATTGTCGATCTTCTAAGGGAATCTTGCTTGAATTTTCTGCGAGAATACTATATTTCATCTGGGATAGGAGAAAGTTGTACGCACAATCCACAACCACCCCAAGCAAGCAGGGTTTGTCCTAGACCTTCTTTTAAACTCTCTTACACAAGAATAAGTAATCCACATCATTCGTATCAATAGAATACTGCACACAAGAAACATTAATTCCCTTGATGATCCTCGCTCGTTGAGCACCTACTACACTCTTCCACATCTCGAAAGCCAAAGGAAAACTTTGACTTGAGTCATTGTTGTCTATCATCAAATCATCTTGCAATTAATGACATACCTCCAAGAGCTAAAATCATATTAGAGCAAAGACTCTATATGCCTTTTTCAAAGTGAATATACCATCCTACTAAATCTAGATCGCAACCACTTGAAAATCAATCATAACCAACTAATGAAGTCATCATAATCATGAATTTCTCCCATCTCTGGTCTCAATAGATCCAACATAAAAAGTGGTATAAGTGCCACCATCACAAGATCTTATAACCTACACCTCCTGATTCCAAAGCAAAGCAAATGACCAAGGGAATTGATTCCATAACACCTCCTATATTGACTAATCATTCTTCTGAAACATGAATCCACAACTATCCCCCACAACATGACATAACAAATGTGACTTTCATAAGGATGAAGAAGATACCCCTCCACTAAGTCGTGAGAAATTTTGGATATTTGTATGATTGAACTATTATCAGAGGTGGATGAAAGGTAGTTTAAAGAAATTACGATCAAATAGCAGATGCAATATGAATAATAATTATAGATAGAAAGTTTAAACAAGAGGAACAACCACTTGCACAATGACGTTTAAATGAAAACCTAACTAGGTGAAAATCAGGACTTAGGTCCTCGAATTAGGATTTCTGATTAGGCATGCTGATAAAAAATTTCACGATTGGAGTTATTTGCTCAAGGATAACTCAACTATTTACAAGATATTTGGATCAAATACTAAAATGCTTACAACCTTGGATCACACATCAAAGTTTGTGTTTTGGATCAAACACCAAATTCCACTTTTGGATCACACACCAAGGTTACATCGCAGTTGGATCACACCCTGAATCCTCAAAACTTGTTGGATCAAACACAAAGTTACCACTATGCTTGGATCAAACACCAAAGCTTCTTAACTTCTTGGATGACATAAGGTACTTGCAAATTTGGATCACACACCAAGTCTTCTTGCAAAAGTGGTTGTAGAAAATAGATATACATATATCTTTTGAAGAATCATCCATAAAGAATATGTATATATATATATATATACATGTGTATATATATATATATATCAATTACACAAATGATAGTAAATTATCAATATATCTCAAATATCAGACCTAGTAATTATGAGACTAGGTATCAAAATGAGTCACCAATAAAAAGATAGTTTGCAGAGAAACTTCTCTAATGAGTCATAGAGAGATTGTAGAACATATGGTGATTGTGGTTGGGCTAGATCATCATACTGCTACAATGGAAACATGGGTTGTTTTCAAATCATAGGAATACACAATAATATCTAAGAAATGGATTATAGAACTAGAGAATAGTGAGAGAGAGAGAGAGAGAGTATGCTATGCATGTGTAATGTATTCTCTTCAAATGGGTCTATGGGTGTCTATATAACGCTCATAGACATTGGAAACATCTCCTAGCCATTGAATCTCTATACTGGGTTCTCCCCTTTCAAAAAATTAAACATGAAGAAAATGTGACCAATCATCAAAAATAGGTTGATCGATCAAAAAAATCAAGTTGATCAATGACTTTCTGAACTCTAGATGGTTGTTGCTTACTTGAATTTAAAATCTAATCAATTAAAGTGACAGCTGATTAATCGCTTACCATTTAGAGGGGTATATGACCATGAGAAAAAAATTAATCGATTAAGATTATTAAGTTGATTAATTAGTCATAGTTGATCGATTAAGTTTCATACACTAGCAAAAGTTGACCGATTAAAAGATTGAGGTTGATCGAACAATTTTGAAGATTTAAAGCCAAATCTTGATTTGCCATCTCAGTTCATGCCCCTTGGCTTGCACAAGTATATAAACATGCATATTTGTTTATGTAAAGTTTGCAACCATAAGAATACGTTGAAAAGACCTTACGTAAACAAGTTGAACTTCACTGAGATGTAGTATGCCCTGACATATTGAGTTCTGCAAAAAAATAATAATACAATATAGTGAGAGTGCATATCCCCATAATAATGTGTGTCATTCTTAAAACAAGGCTTGAGATATAAATTACTAATAGAAACCTAATGGTCCACGTCAAATGAAAAGCTTGTGGGAACCCCATAAATCTTACAATTAAAAAAATAAAGAGAATACGAACCATTTCCCTAAATATGACATACCCATTTGAATAATAACACCTATTTATCTCCTTTAAGCTGAGAACAACCAAGAACACCACTATATTTTTACAATGTTGCCATCTTTCATTCCATTAAGGGGGTGCGTAATGATTCTCCTGGAGAAGACCAGAAAAGGCATCTCATCAGAGACTCAAGCATGGCTCCAACACCTACTCAAAGCATTATTGAGAGTATGAAAAATATAGGAAAAGTTGAGAGAACGACCTTGAGTAACACCAGCCTTCCTCTTCCTGAAAGTCGAGGCCTTCCAACCAACCTGTTTATTCTCAATCTCCTCCACCAATGGTATCCCGTTAGCAAGTCAGATTACCATAGGCCAAGAGAAATCAAAGTAAGAAATGGACAAGCAAGCTCGAGGAACTCTTAACCAAGAATCACAAGAAAAGATCTTTTAAGGAGACAAATTTAAAGGTTTGTTCCATTGAGACACAAAGAAAAAAATTAAGGATATGGGAAGATCCTCAAGCGTGTGGATCTCATCACGGAAGCGTGTGGATCTCATCGTATGCGATCGAGAGCGACTAGTCGTACTAGTTGCTCGATGCAGCAGAATTTAAAAATTTTAATATGATGAAACCACATGATCCAAGAACCTTTCCTGGATCATTTCATCTAAACCACAATTAGGTATAAAGTTTACCTCTTGAAGCGTGGTTGTGATCGAGTCTCTAAACGAAGAGACCTCCTGTCTCAAGTCCGATCTGAGGGAGGAGACGCTTGCAAGGGCGTTGATGAGACGCCTGCTCCTCACAATCCGTGTTGATGATCCAAGCGGCATATCTCATGATCTCATCACACGAGATCCAACATCTTCTTCACGAGCGAGACGCACCGAAGGAGATGGAGATCCACGAATAGATTATCCGACAGCATAACGACGATGCTGCGTCGATGACGACTCTCACAATGGCTCCATGGTGGACGACCATTATAAGAGAGAGAGAGAGAGAGGCTTGGCGTGTGGAGAAAGAGAGAGAGAGAGAGAGAAAGCATTCATCATTGTATATTTCGAAGAGCATGGGGTGCCTCTTCTTATATAGGGTTTTGGGAGTCCATGGATCCCAATCCATGGACAACACACAATCAATAGCTGAGATTGATTTGTGTTTCTTTCAATGGCTATAATCTTGTTGTAAAAAATACAACAATAAATGATTTAGTTTAAATTAATATATATATCAATAAATCAATATATTTAAATTCCAATCAAATAAATTTATTATCCTTGGAGATAATGAGGAGATAAACCATATCCCCTAAAAAGGGGAG
Organism: Ottelia alismoides; assembly: GCA_037367405.1. Lineage (NCBI taxonomy): Eukaryota > Viridiplantae > Streptophyta > Magnoliopsida > Alismatales > Hydrocharitaceae > Ottelia > Ottelia alismoides. The sequence continues at coordinate 59,008 of JAZKJV010003561.1, read as the reverse complement.
ATGACTACTAACATCTCATGAGATCTCATTATCTCATGAGATACCATTATCTCATGATATCTCCAGAATTTACAACAACAATTGATGTAAATTATTTCACAAAAATAATTCATAATTATCCTGTGAAATATTGCAATCATGCCATTGGAAAAATGTGAATCAAATTCACATCCCAAATCAAAATGTAAAAAATATTTTAATTAAAATCCAATTTGAATCCAATTCACATCAATAATTAATTAACAAATATAAATCACAATATGCTTTCTCTAATATATTATAAATCATATTTATAATATACATGATTAATATGAATAGTGCTATCCACATTATTCATATCCATGATAATTAAATTGTATTTAATCATCTTGGATCTCTATTCTCATGTACCAAAATAATATGAATCACATTCACATTATTCGCATCTTTGATAATTAAATCACATTTAATTATCATAGATAACTCTCCTTATAATATGAATCAAATTCATATTATCCATGATAATTAAATCACATTTAATTATCAATTTCCTCGATGCTTGGTTACATATATCAATAATGAAATTATCTATGAACCCTTTCAAGGATAATGCACTTTCTCCACGGATACTTGGAGATAAGGACATGGCGATTGTATTGTTCCACGTATATTGACTTGGATATTGAGAAAATATCTTAAATCCAGATCTCACGGACCTCCCATGGATGCTTGATTAAATCAAGACCGTAGATCTAGTCTTATCATTGTATCTGAATCACATTCAGATCAATGTCCAACATTTAGACTAAGATTAGATCACTTCTCTACGAGAGGAGTCACTAAAATCCAAACCCGTTTCATCACTCCCTAGGAATAGAAGCGTCTTGGTTATATAATTGCTTATGATCGCATCACCCTCAGGTCTTCCCAATACATGTACATCATGCATACTGGAAGACCTAGATTAAAACTGAAGTTTTAGATCTCTTTTAGATTGTCTCCTTCATGGTTTTATCATTAAGTTTCTCATTTTACCATTGGGAGTCAATATCGATCATATACTTTCCAAAAGCATATATCATACCATGGTGTTGATCATATACTTTCCAAAAATATAAATCAAACCTACAAATTCAGTCAAGCTTCTAAAGCGAGACGACCGTGCACGGAATTTGATTCTTCCCAATATCTCATGAGTGAGCTCATGTTTTCCGGTTCAATAAATGAACATGTATGATCCTTTTGAGAGATCGTATTACTCATATGCCCTTGCATGTACACCAGCGCGTCGATGTATAGACCTTGGTTAGGTCATCGACCTATTAGTCTGTCAAATGTACATACTCAGATATATAGTAACACATCTGTCTCCGGTCAGAGGATGCGTGGCTATATCGTGACAGCATACGACATAGGTCTTTGGTTATCTCGAGCTCATTAAGTCAACTCTTTGACCTAACTAATCTGACACCTCTGAATCTCTATTTCTATGTAGAGGACCTGCATCAAGAGGTCGGTCATATATCAACCTATGTGAGAAAAGATTGCCATCTCCTACTCAGGCTGGAGATCTTCTCTTAACAATCATTTGACGGTGCTTGATGAGTCCTCAATCTAACTCTTTAGATATTCATCCAAGCGTCAACCTCTATGATTTAATAATTAAATCAACAATTGTATGATCATTAAGATTGCCATGGTTCATAACTCTAATTGTACTAAGGGACCTATTACGTAAATTAGTTATTCTTTATTTCAGATTAAGGAGTGAATTACAATAACATTTATTGCACAATGGCTCGTCGTGGGCTCGCATGTCCAACAATCTCCCACTAGCCCAAAGAGCCATTAATGGGCTAATCATTTAAACCCACACTCATGTGATAATCATAGGATATTTAATATAACCAGGTAAGTTGATCAGTCACTCTGTTCCCGAGAGACTATGCCAAGTCCGTTAAGTTGATCAGTCACTCTGTTCCCGAGAGACTATGCCAAGTCCGTTTACGGTACTTGCATATTCTCAGTAATAGTGCTCACATCCAATGCGAATGTTGCATCTTATGCAACCGATACTCAATATTGAGGCAGTCATAATGTCTTTGACAGTACAACTCAACAATAATTATAACCAGTCTATAATTTTAATTATCCTTATTAGAATACCCTTATTCTCGAAGATCTCTATCTCCTAAGGTATCCACAGTTAAAACCTTTTAGATCACTATCTATAAAGCCTTGATTTCTTGAAGATAAGACTTTGAGATCACTATCTCTATGTCTTGTCATCTTTGAAGATATTATTTTATTACTGCAACTAAGTGTTTTATCTCCATATAGGATTAGCAACAGTTTACTACTCCCACTGCATGGCAGACATCTGGCTTTTCGTACATATCTAGCACATACCAGGCTTCTAGAAATCGATGCACAAGGGCAAGTAGTTTTAGCATCATCAACACTTGATAGATTGGTCAATATCAAATCTTAAGGGAAAAGAGCCTTCCTTGGATAGAATATATCCAGGATGTACCAATAATGTGACAATCACAATTCTCTCCTTTTTGCTTCTGAACAACTTTAGAACTAAGATTTAAGAGGTATCCTTGAGATCATATCTCACGGTATAAAATAACCAGATCACAAAACACTTATTATCATCCTTATATCATTCTAAATGATTAGGATATTATCTACATTTAGCACGATGAACACATTGGTACTCCCACTAAGCTTCACATGATTCATCAAGATTCTATTTGAAATCATAACATTTATAATTTCATCAGATCTTATGTTCCAACTACAAGAAGCTTATTTGAGTCCATAGATGGAGTCATTCAACTTGCACACCTTGCTTTCCTCAACCATGAAGCCCTGGGGCTACTACTTATGAATATCCTCGGAGAGGTATTCATAGAGGAATGCAATCTTGACTTTCATCTCGAAGATGTCAAAGTCAAGTTGTGCAGCTATAGTTAGCAATATTATGATGGGTTTAAGAATGGTCACTGAAGAAGAAGTCTCATCGCAAGCATTGTCTTCTATTCAGTGTGCAGCTCATGGTTACGAGCCGTACTTTGAAGGTCTCTACCTTCTCATCACGTTCCCTCTTTCTCTTGAAGATCCATTTACATCTTAACAGTTCTTACCCTTATAGGTGGATCCTCGAGGATCCATATACAACACTTTATGAAGTCTACATTTAGACTTTATACTAACATCCATCTCTCCATATCATGATCTTCAAAAGCTTCATCATATGAAGTCATATCATTGTCAGACTTATCTGGCACATGGAATTCATCTTCAAACTCATTTAAAGAGGTATTAATATTTCATCTTTAGTTGTCCTTTTAGTTTCTGACTTAAGGAGCCTCATTATCGTCTCAAGATTCAATGAGTTCCTTCACTTCATTTTCATCTTCATTCTCAAGAAAGTCATCATCTTAAAATCATATTCTTAGAGATGAAATTCTTTGAGAATCTCAAGGTCATAAAGTAGGCATCCAATACCATTCTTTATTTTCCTAATGAAGTAGCAATCTCTGGTGCTAGATTCCAGCTTACTTGCATGGAACCTTATTAAGGATATATATTGTAGTCTCTACTACATATATACCTTGGAAACTAAGAGATAACTATGCTAAGATTTATCATTTATCAAATCGTGTCATACATGTTCTAATTGTATATCCCTACAAGTCCATTGAGTTTAGGTGTATTAGGGAAATGAGATAGGAATGATATTCCTATCTCCATAAGGTATCCCTTGAATTCATCTAATAGGTACTTGCTACCTAGGTTAGATCAAATTCATTTCATCTTCCTTCAAACTTTGCTTCTAAACCAAAATTGTGAAATATTTGAACATTTCAAAGGTTTCTAAGGTGAAAGAAGGAATCTCATATCACAATAATCATCAGATGATATCACATATCATCAATGTTTATTATGATACAGATGATCCACATACATCAATATGTATAAGATCATGAATACCTTGGCATCTTACACTATTCCCATATAGGATTGCATCGGACATATTTACTTTGAATACAGTATTCACAAGTATGTAAGATTTGAACCTTTAGACAATCTAAAGTTCAATATTTCACTAGTCTATCGATCATATCAATAGACATATGTCCAAGATTCAATGCCAGATCATTGTCAAATGATCTTCATTCTCCCATTGATCTATTAAGGTTTAATTTTTAGTATTATAAATGTTAATGAACCATTCATTAATATTCTAATTTAGTAGAGTCCACTATCATAACTCTTTATGATAGGTCTATTCCAGAATACATGTTCATCTCCAACAATGAATGTATTCTAACATCTAGGTCATAGAGACATTCTCTAAGACCAAGGGCTCTCCCACTGAAAATATGAAGTCTATCTATCCTATGGAGATTGTTGCAACAATTGTATCAATTCCCATATAGATGACTACTAATCCTTAAGATCAAATTTACCAATCTTCTACAACATATGCAACAATGCAAGTGTCATTAGAAGAATGACATACAATTATTAGACTTTAGTCTTATCTTGTAAGAAAGTCAATTTCAATGACTAAATGTAGATTATTTTGATGCACTATCTGAGTCCTTCTCTAAGGATCCTACATAGTCCAGATAGTCATACTATTAATATATCAATTTATTGCAGTATTGGTATTCATCCAACTCTTTGGATGTCATATGGAAATCATAGAAGTAAAGTCAACTCTTTAACTTTCCTTCTCACATGGGTCAGACCCACACTTCCACTGTGCTCCCGTTATCTATAAACAACCATTGCTTAAGACAAAGGTTCTCTTATGTTGAACTCAAAAGATTCCAAAAATGAGAGATTTAAACATTAATATATGCTTCATTTAATTCATACAATATTATTATTATTATGAAGCTTCATGAATGACTTGACTATAGATGGTAGAATAATGACATTCATCATTTCTATATCCATCTTAACTCAAAAACTTTGGTTCAGGCAGGTATTCAGACATTTTGAATACATCATCTCTTTCAAGCTACCATTCTGCATAATGCAGAGAACCATGTCATTCATGATTAAACGTCTAGAGAACATATGTATGCCAAAAACATCTTCTTTGATTTTATATTGTTTTACAATTGCGATCATCATCGACATGTCACTGCCAACGTACACTCGATGAAGATCAAGACTAAAGATTAAAATGTTATTAAAAAGATCATATCATGAGTTATCGGATTTCAAATCACGCAAACTCAAATCCTATTATTTCCTTAATTAATGGGGAACATTATCCAATTTAAAATTTCATGTTTGAACATTTTAAACATGGCCAAAATTTTATCGCAATACAGGGTTGCAAAAATTAAAATGTTAAAATCTTCACGAATCCAAACGAGCCCAAATCTTCATAGGTTCATGGATCTAATCCAAAACCTTCAACAATCTGGCTCTGATATCACTTGAAGGATATGGAAAGATCCTCAAGCGCGTCATGGAAGCGTGTGGATCGCATCGTATGCGATCGAGAGCGATTGGTCGTACTAGTTGCTCGATGCAGTGGAATTTAAAAATTTTAATATGATGAAACCACATGATCCAAGAACCTTTCTCGGATCGTTTCATCTAAACCACAATTAGGTATAAGTTTTACCTCTTGAAGCGTAGTTGTGATCGAGTCTCTAAACGAAGAGACCTCCCGCCTCAAGTCCAATCCGACAGAGGAGACGCTTGCGAGTGCGTTGATGAGACGCGTGCTCCTCGCAATCCATGTTGATGATCCAAGCGGCGGATCTCCTGATCTCATCACACGAGATCCAACATATTCTTCACGAGTGAGACGCACCTAAGGAGATCAAGATCCACGAGTAGATGATCTGGCAGCATAATGATGATGCTGTGTCGATGACGACTCTTATAATTGCTCTATGGTGGACATACATTATAAGAGAGAGAGAGAGAGAGAAAGAGAGGCTTGGCGTGTGGAGAAAAAGAGAGAGAGAGAGAGAGAGAGAGAAAGCATTCATCATTGTATTTTTTGAAGAGCGATGGGTGCCTCTTCTTATATAGGATTTTGGGATTCCATGGATCCCAATCTATGGACAACACACTATCAATGGTTGAGATTGATTTGTGTTTCTTTCAATGGCTATGATCTTGTTGTAAAAAACACAACAACAAATGATTTAATTTAAATTAATATATATCGATAAATCAATATATTTAAATTCAAATCAAATCAATTAATTATCCTTGGAGATAATGTGAATATAAACCATATCCCCTAAAAAGGGGGGACGGCTACCAACATCTCATGATCTCATGAGATACCATTATCTCATGATATCTTCAGGATTTACAACAAGAACCATTGTAAATTATTTCACAAAAATAATTCATAATTATCCTGTGAAATATTGCAATCATGTCATTGGAAAAATGCGAATGAAATTCGCATCCCCAAACAAAATGTAAAATATATTTTAATTAATCATTCAATGTTAATCCAATTCACATCAATAATTAACTAACAAATATAAATCACAATATGCTCTCTCTAATATATTATAAAACACATTTTTAATATATATGATTAATATGAATAATGCTATCCATATTATTCATATCCATGATAATTAAATTGTATTTAATCATCTTCGATCTCTATTCTCATGTGCTCAAATAATATGAATCACATTCACATTATTCACATCTTTGATAATTAAATCACATTTAATTATCTTAGATAACTCTCCTTATAATATGAATCAAATTAATATTATCCATGATAATTGAATCACATTTAATTATCAATTTTCTCGATGCTTGGTTACATATATCAACAATGAAATTATCCATGAACCCTTTCAAGGATAATGCGCTTTCTCCGTGGATACTTGGAGATAAGGACATGACGATTGTATTGTTCCACATATAGTGACTTGGATATTGAGATCATATCTCAAATCCAGATCTCACGGACCTCCCATAGATGCTTGATTAAATCAAGATCATAGATCTAATCTTCTCATTGTATCTGAATCACATTCAGATCAATGTCCAACATTTGGACTAAGATTAGATCACTTCTCTACGAGAGGAGTCACTAAAATCCAGACCCGTTTCATCACTCCCTAGGAATGGAAGCATCATGGTTATACAATCGTTTATGATCACATCAGCCTCAAGTATTCCCAATACATGTACATCCTGTAGAATGGAAGACCTTGATTAAACCCAAAGTTTTAGATCTTTTTTAGACTGTCTCCTTCATGATTTTATCATTAAGTTTCTCATTTGATCATTGGGAGTCGATATCGATCATATACTTTCCAAAAGCATATATCATACCCATGTGTTGATCATATACTTTCCAAAAGTATATATCAAACCTACAAATTCAGTCAAGCTTCCAAAGCGAGACGACTGTGCACGGAATTTCATTGTTTCCAATATCTCATGCCTTCTGGTTCAGTAAATGAACCTGTATGATCCCTTTGAGAGATCGTATTACTCATATGCCCTTGCATGCACACCAGCGCGCCGATGTATAGACCTTGGTTAGGTCATCAATCTATTGGTTTGCCAAATGTACATACTCAGACTTATAGTAACACATCTTTCTCTGGTCAGAGGATGTGTTCCTGTATCATGACAGCATACGACATAGGTCTTTGGTTATCTCGATCTCGTTAAGTCAACTCTTTGACCTAACTAATCTGACACCTCCGAGTCTCTATTCCTATGCAGAGGGCCTGCATCAAGAGGTCGGTCATAGATCATCCTTTGTGAGAAAGGATTACCATCTCCTACTTAGGCTAGAGATCATCTATTAACAATCATTTGACGGTGCTTGATGGGTCATCAATCTAACTCTTTAGATATTCATCTAGGCACCAGCCTCTATGATTCAATAATTGAATCAACAATTGTATGATCATTAAGATGGCCATGGTACATAACCCTAATTGTACTAAGGGACCTATTACGCAAATTATTTATTCTTCATTTCAGATTAGTGAGTGAATTGCAATAACATCTATTACACAGTGGCTCTTCGTGGGCTCGCATGTCCAACAAAATCATCACCAAATTGATCAAGGATCACTAAGAAACCTCTACAACTCCATGACCAATTTTATACAAAGAATATCCTATCGTTGCAAACTATATATCAGGTAATGATAGCTCCTCCATATTCTACTGGACAATTTAGAAAAGTTAAGATGATAGAAGGAAGATAATATAAAATGCTAATCCATGGAATCATCTGCTTTAGAGAAATCTACGTTCCAAAGAAACTCCTTAACTTTATGACTCTTCCCATCAAAAAATCCCCAAGGCAATAACCACATGCTCCATCAAATACCTATTGTGGAGAGGCTGAAAGTTCATGTTTATTCCATAGGGTTAGGGGTCCTTATATGGGACAAAATCCTAGAAACCCTAGAGAGCCATATAGAGAAAAGTACAGAAGTGCCCTTAATAGGGATACAAAGAATAACTACAGTTATATTCTCAACACTCCCCCACAAGTTGGAGCATACTAATCAACCATGCCTAACTTGGAAATAATCCATGAAAGCCGCTTCTTCGGTAAGGCTTTTGTGAATACGTCAGCAAGTTGAAGATCGGTACCAATATGAGGAGTAATAATTCTTCCACTTTTAACAGCATCACGAATGAAGTGGCAGTCAACCTCGATATGCTTGGTTCTCTCATGGAATACTGGATTCGTGGCAATGTACGTAGCAGATTTGTTGTCACAATATAATGGAATAGGAGTGGTAATAGCAATTCCGAGTTCTTGCAGGAAGGTAAGTAACCATGTGATCTCACTTGTAGCTTGAGCCATTGCCCGGTATTCTGCTTCAGCACTGGATCTGGACACAACAGTTTGCTTCTTGCTCCTCCAAGTAACAAGATTTCCTCCAACGAACATAACATATCCTGTGGTGGAGCGTCGATCCTCTGGTGAGCTCGCATAATCCGCATCAGCATAGGAAATAACATCTGTGTATCCATGTGCCCCGTAGAAAAGTCCACATCCTGGTGATTCCTTCAAGTATCTTAGAATCAGAAGAGAATCCTCCCAGTGACTGTACCTAGGTTGCTCCATATGTTGGCTAGCTCTGCTCACTGCATAAGAGATATCTGGTCTAGTGACATTTAGATAAAGAAGTTTTCCAACTAAACTTCTGTATCGAGTAGCATCTTCAAAAAAAAGAATAATGTCATGTGACATGTTTCTTAGGATCTGCCGGAATACCAATAGGTTTACATACAAGTAACCCTACTTCAGTAAGAATGTCTAGACAATATTTCCTCTGTGGAATATGAAGACCCTCTGTAGTGCTTAGTACTTCTGTGCCCAATAATTACCGGAGTACCAAGTTCTTTGGTAACAAATACCTTATGCAGGAAGGCTTTGGTCTCTAGTATGTCGTTGTAATCATCCCCTGTGACCACCATATCATCCACAGACTTCAAGAATGACCGTACTAGTTATTCGTCTTTTGACGAACACAGAATAGTCCGAAGCAGTTCTCTGAAAGCCAAGAGTGCTGATTTCAGTAGTAAGTCTCTCGAACCATGCCCTTGGGCTTTGTTAGGCCATAAATGGCCTTGTGAAGTCGTCATACACTCTCCCCCTCTAATTCATAACCTGGAGGCTGCATCATGTAGACTTCCTCATCAATATCGCCATAGAAAAAGGCATTTTTCACATCAAGCTGAAAAATAGGCCACTTTTTGTTAGCCGCCATAGAAGGTATGGTCCGTATAGACCCCATACGAGCAACATGTGAGAATGTATTAAAGTAATCCACCCCATATGTTTGTGTGAAGCCTTTTGCCACTAGGCGAGCCTTTAACCTATCAATCAACCCATCTGGTGACTGCTTGGTTGTGAAGACCCATTTACATGCCACAGGTCGAATCCCTTTGGGACATTGCACAAGATCCCATGTCCCCCTGGAAAGGAGAGCATCCATCTCCTCATCCACGACCTTTCGCCAACCTGAATCCTGTAAAGCATTGTAATGGTCTTGCGGAGTAGAAATAGTCATGAGAGCATCGGCATGTCGTCTGTCAGTGCAAGATAAACCAGCAGTAGAAGCGAAATGAGACATAGGATGAGAAGTACATTTCCTCTTTGATATTTGCAAGGCAATGGGAAGATCTCTTGGATCATCCGTGACAGTATTGGAAGGGACACTTGAAGAAGGCATATCATCCTGCAAAAAAGGGATGGGAAAAGGGACATCTGGTGGTGAAGGTTGTTGGCGACGTTTATAAACAATTGGTGGAGGAGGAAGAACCAGAGGGATATCAGTGACAAATTGAATGAAGAAGCTGGACTGCTAAAAAAAGGTTGCATCTGTAGAGAATAATATCGATGTCCAATGGGGTCATAACACCTGTAACCCTTTTGAGTATGAGAATAACCAAGGAAGGCACATTTGATAGCACGAGGGGAAAGTTTGTCTGAAGTGTGAAAATTATGAAAAAATGACACACCTAAAAATTCATAGAGACAGAGGAAACAGTGATTCATTCGGGTGAAGTATAGAGAAGGGTGTTAACCCCTTTAGGTTGAGAGAAGGAACCCTGTTGATAAGATGATTTGCAGTTAAAACAACTTCACCCCATTAATTCTTGGGAACCTTCATCTGAGTGAGAAGGGAGTGGGCAATATTTAGGAGATGTCAGAGCTTGCGTTCGGCTATCCCATTTTGTTGAGATGTATATGGAAATGAGGTTTGATGTATGGTCCCTTGGGAAGCAAAGAAATCTGCAAGGTCGTGTTGAGTGAATTCCAAGGTATTATCAGAACGGAAAGTCTGTATATTATAGGAAAAGTTATTCTTGACATAGTGCAAGAATTTTTTGTCAATGGAACGTTCTTTTAAAAGATAGGCCCATGATGACCTGCTATAATCATCAACGAAAACAACAAAATACTTATGCCCACTTATGGTTCAAATCGGACAGGGTCCCCAAACATCACGATGAACTAAAGAGAAAGACACTTCACGACGAGGCTCAGTATGAGCAGGAAAGGAAGCTCGATTATGTTCCCGAACTGACATGCCTCGCACTCAGAGGGCTTGAGCATAGGGGGAACATTAAGGAGAGAGCTTTTGCAGACGGATGACAGAGATGAAGATGTCAGAGGAGAGGGTCAGCAGAGATGGAAGTCGCGCCAGCGAAACCAGAGTCGGAAGGAATATCAAGATAATATATGACATTCTTCTCATGTCCCCCACCAAAAATATGTCTCGTCCGGATGTCTTGAAAATAACAACAAAATCCATCAAATATCACTCGACAATTAAGTACCTTGCATAGATTATGAACAGACAGAAGACTGAGAGGAAAGTCAGGAAAACAGTGGACATCAGTTAGCCGAAGTTTGGAGGAAAAATCCACGGTTCCCACACTGGTAATAGGGGAATGAGCACCATTTGCCACACGAACAATTTTTGCAACAGAGGATGGCCATGAGGAGGTGAGAAGACTACCTTCTCTTGTAAGATGAGTGGACGAACCCGAGTCGATTATCCAAGCGGGAGCAGAAGTGGAGTCAGAGTTGGCAATCGTACCTGTTGTGGCATCCGGACTTGCAGTAGGGTCAGAAGCAGGAGTATCACTGGCAGAGTTCTGTAGCAATTGTGGAAGGCGAGCATACTCTGCTGCAGTAAAGGAGGTAGCATTGTCTGTGGAGGACTGGGCATGAGAGGCATCCATAGTACCATAGGTGCCATTAGAAGAAATAATCTCATAGGCATTGTTGGCATTAGAAGGCATGCCAAATTTCGCCCAGCATCGTTCTGATGGATGATTCCAGTGTCTGCAATGGGAGAACGCTGGGTAGCGGGCAGTAGTAGAATCACGTCCACGGCTATGACCTGAGTCACGTCCTCGTCCATGCTCATGTCCATGACCACGACCAAAAACACGGCCACGTCCCCCTGGTAGGTCGAACATCCTCCTGCAAAGTGTGCGGTAGTCTCTGCAGACGGAGGGGGGTTTGGAGACTCAAGCTCCTGGAGTCTGCCAAAGATAGTCTCAAGAGAGGGTAGAGCAGCAGCTGTTAGAAATTGATCCTTCACAGGCTTGTACCATAGGTGTAGTCCTGAGAGGAACCGATGCACGTGCCATTCTGCATGTTCTCCTATCTGTTTGTCACAGCAAGCAGGTTGAAATATAAGGAGTTCCTCGAACAGACCTGTGAGGAGGCGATAGTATTCAATCAAGGACGTATCTCCTTGAGTTGCAGACCAAATCCATATGTAGATATCGGAGAGCCTAGACTTGGTCATCTTCTGGGAGTAGGTCTTCTCAAAACTGTCCCACATCTCCTTGGCAGTGGATTTGTAGAGCAGGTTAGAGGCTATAGTTGGATCAACACTGTTAGTCATCCAAGTAATTACTTGGCAGTTGTCGACATACCATGTGTCGTAGTTGGTCTCCGTCTCCTTGGGCGGATCAGTAGTGAGATCATAGATCTTGCATTGGCCACCAATAAATACTCGGAAGGCACAGGACCATAGAACGTAGTTCTCTGAACCCTTAAGTTTGATAGAAGTGCCATGTACCATCATAGAAGAGGTAGGGTACAGGGGCTTGGTGTCTGAAGATGTAGATGAAGATGCCATGGTGGATACACAGGTCAAGAAGAAGTGACCTAGAAAGTGTCTGTAGCCTTAGGTAGCATGGGAACCTAGTAGTAAATCATTAATAGGCAGTGGAGACCACATGAGGCTGTTAGGCCGTAGGCAGAGCGGCGCGGGGAGGCCGCTTGCAGCGCTGTGGAGACAGAGGGCCGCGGGGCGGTGCTAGGGCGACGTTGCGTGCGGCGGAGGGATGCCGCTGGGACCTGTGGAGGCCGCACGTGGTGCAGAGGAGACTGCTGGTGGCGCTGGGGAGGCGACGAGCCTTGGGGCTGTAGTAGGTCAACGTCGCGTGCGACGTAGGGAGGTCGTTGGGGGCCTGCGGAGGCCACGAGCAGTGCGGAGGAGGCCGTTGGCAGCGCTGGGGATGCGCTATGGCCTCGGGGCGACGTCGCGTGCGGTGTAGGGAGGCCGCTAGGACGTGGGGAGGCCATGGGTGGCGCGTAGGGCCATGTATAGGGGGGTAGTGGGCACAGGGGAGAAAAGGGCAGGCAGTGGCGATGGGGATTAGGTCAGAACACCGATCTCGGATCGCTGCTCTGATACCATGTGAAGAGACTGAAAGTTCATGTGTATTCCATAGGTCTATGGGTCCTTATATTGGACAAAACCCTAGAAACCCTAGAGAGCCATATAGAGAAAAGTACAGAAGTGCCCTTAATGGGGATACAAAGAATAACTACGGTTACATTCTCAACACCTACATAGAAGAAATGCATATTGGTTTTAATACATCATATTTCTTGGAACTTCCAACAATCAATTAGCCAACATTTTTGCCAATTAGATATGCATTGTTAATAATGCAAAATGGCAGTCCTCCACCTTCGGAGCGACATCCTTTTTTGATAAAATAGAGATGAATGAATGATTTGTCCTCTTAAAGAATTGATTATATGACCAAATTTTGCAATCATTACAAATTCCCTGAAGATCTCAAGGCAAAAATTGATCCCTTATCAAGTTGAATTCATAGTCCCAGAGTGTACTTTTGTAAAAGCTCGCTTTAAAAGTTCTTAAGGAACAGCTTGGATGGACGTAAAAATCTGCCCATAGTAACTTCAAACAGACACATCTGTTATTTTTATGGATGGCATTTATAAATACATTTTTCTAGAGGATAGACATAATTTTCAAACAAGACCTATCCTGAGAAAATATAGGAAGGACAACGCTTTTATACCACTTGTAGTATATTTGACAAACAAATTATGTCTGTATATTACTACAAAAATACAAGATACATATAGTTCTCTCTCTTTGACACAAAACTACCTCCATACAAAATCAAATCCCCCATTGTGGAGTTAGAAATTGTGTCACATATCTGCATATAATACATGATTCTTTAGGATCCAACTTGCGGATAGGCTTACCAATTAACCCTTGACTTGAATAGGATACAGATTTGTTTTTAATGATGCCATCAATTTACAAAGAGCAGACTCTCTGCTACAGTTGTTTCTACAATAGAGTTTATTTTTTTTCTCACTACAAGGAAAACCAGTTGTAGCTACAGAACTATTCCCACGTATATGGGGTTTGTGGCTACAGAATTGGGCTCTGACCATAACACGTCGTGAGCGTTCTCTAACCACGATTATGCCGTGACCACTACAAGTGACCGCAGAACTTGTCGTGACCACAACTCTTGTATTAAGACTTTGGCCATGGATTGTAGCTACGAGAAACTAATGGCCATGGAATTATCGTGACCACAAGTTTCCGTAGCAACATTTCGTAGCCACAACTCATTTTTCTTATAATGTCTTCTTTTTATTTTGCCAAATTGAGCTATGATTAGATTTGTACATGCATACCAAATTTTGCTCAAATCCTATTCGTATCGCTGAGTACCGATCATTTTTTAAACGGGTTTTATGTTTCTTAAACGTAGACGTTACATCTGACTGTCAAGATAAAATAGCAATATGAATAGGATTTGAACGAAATGTGATATCTATGTAGACAATAATCATATATCCAATCCGCGGTTAAATTTTTGAAATCAATATTGCCAAAAATAGGACCACAATAAAATCTGCTGTAGAAACAAGTAGCAGAGGATCTGCTCCCGGATTTACTTCACGGTTGTGATGTAATATAGACCAATTTTGAATGTTTCCCATTCCCAAGGATTTTCATAAGGTTAATGAACCATAGGATATGTGCTTTGATAAAGATGTGGGGTTTTTTTTACAACTAAAGTACGTGACAATTCGAAACCTACTTCCTTGACATTGAAGAGGCCAATTGAGGTACGCATTCAACTCTTGGTTTTGTGGAAGACAACTTCCTCTCAATCTACATCTACCCCAACTAGAGATATAAACTATCATGTTGTCGGAGTTAACAGTGGAGTCATGTTGTTGGAGCGAAGGCATGTACAAGAGTCACGGTGCAATTTCGTGGTTTACGTATAGTTTTGAAACTGTAAACTTCATTTTGTTCTCACCGTATGACTTCACGTAATATGTGACACATCTCAAATAAAATTATTGTAGGGGTATAAAATAACAAGACAGGCGAAATCCATGATAGTGGATAAGTGGATTCAGCAGAAATGCCCACAAGACGCTGCAGAAGAGATGAAGGATTCCACGTCTGACCTTCAAGGAGAGCTGTGGTTTAAGAGGGCGGTTAGATCTTCTGTCTGCTTTATTTCTTGAATATTCATATTCATTGAATATATATATATATATATATATATATAAAAAATGTAACTTCTCTACGCACATGCAACTTAATTGCTTCTTGGGACAACTTAATCGTTTCATGGATATAGGACAAGGATCTGCAACAAATGCTTGATCTTGAAGACGACGAGGACTACAGAGCTCTTCGTGAGGGATATGTCAGTCGATATTTATATTTGATTTTCTATCCCTGATTATATATGTTGGCAGAACCAAAATCTCGTGTTTGATGCTGTTCGCTCTTCTCCTGCAGGTCACCATAACCCCTCTCTCTCCACTTTCAAATGTCGATTCTGAAACCACATCTAGTTTCAGAGATTGGCTGCATGGCTTGCGTATATAAGCTATGTATATATGTATGTATACTAAATTGCCTGCTTCTATTTGAAGAACGCATTCTGTATATATTATTGACTAGCATTGATCATCCTTTTGTTATCAGGCATGGAAAAGAAGAGTCTTATCTGTCTTACTTGAAGCCTGTGACGACTACAGTCATTGCACGGCAAATGGAATTGAAACAACAGTGATTTACATGTCACCACAACTTGTTTGTTTATCCTGGTCTGCTTGATGGAAATGGATGTGGTTGTCTTCCTTACGATTTTCTTGGGACTATATCTAATTCTCGACATGTATGAAAAAGAAATTACGTAAATATTTGCGCGTGCAAGGCATGGTTAAATACATGCACGTTAAATTTTTTTATAGTAAGCCCGGTAATTTCAGGGGTTCGAATATCCTCATTGGGATTTGAACCCAAGTCTTTTAAAGTTGAGGCACACTGCTCTACCACCTGACTTTTCTTTGGGTTCTACATGCACGTTAAAATTGTTAAAATTACTGCTTGCCACTTGAAAATTTAGGGCTTTAAAATTATCTTTTGCAAGTCGTTTAGATTGGTGTGATCAAGGTTGACTGGCCAATTATTTTGGTTGGGTTCTTATTTAACTTTGAAAAGATGAGACTTTTTTTTAAATCAAATTGATTAAACCAAGGTAGCAATTTACACAGCAATAGAGAACCACACTAGAGAACTAGAAAAGTATATGACCCAGCTTCAGCAAAAGATGTAGTTTGAGAAAGAGAGAGAGAGAGAGAGAGAGATCACAACGACCGGTAACTAGTTAGCAAGGGAGGCATTGCTCCCCCACAACCCTGCATGAGGTGAAGGGAAAACTTACTACCCCATAAACCCCCCGGGCTCGCAGAACGAGAAGCGAGACCTCCTTTTGGTAGAGTATAATGTGACATGGGTGTGCATACAACGATTCTTCAACTAAGTTGAGCAAAACATATGGTTAGGATTCAAGTCGTATCAATAACCTCCACCTTGAATTGAATTTTCTGAGAAGCTTTGTCTAGCCTCACTACTGCCAACCCATCTTTGGGACTACGGTTAACTATCAACATTGAGCAAGTCTAAACAATGTTTGAACTTGCTCTCAAGAACAGTCTTGGTGAATATATCGACTAGATTATCTACTGCACCGACCTTCTTCGTCTTGATCCTTTTCTCAGAACGAATGAAGTGATATCTGAAATCAATGTGCTTGGTCCTCCTATGATGCGATTGATCATTTAGTTAAGCATATTGCGTTGAGACTATCACAATATGATATAACGTGATCCTATTGTAGATGGAGATTTCCCATTAAGACTTTTGGCCATATGCCTTACTTTTCAGATTCCGTCAAATCTATATACTCTACCTCTGCGTATACAAAGTAATTACTGATTGTAAGGTAGCCTTCCGACTCATGAAAAAACTCCCCAAAGTCTCAATCAACATATGGAGCATAGTCTCAATCTGAATACCCATCAACTAAACACTATGAGTCACTTCTATAAATGAGGACAATGCAAGATGTTCATCTCAGGTAGCGAAAAGCTGCTTGATTACATACCAATGCCCCTTTCCCGGATTACCCGTAAAAATATTCACAAAGCTCATGGCATGGGAGATATCAGGTCTTGTGCATTCCACTGCATACATACGACTCCCAATTGTGTTGGCATAGGAAATATGTGACATGTGTTCCTTATCTGTGTTTGACTGAAGTGCAAAAGAAACTGAAAGATGAATATTTGCAGTATATTAGACATCCCAAATCTCATTACAACTTACTTAATTTAGTTCTTCTGATATAAGAATGGTTTTCCTTTACACAATACCAACTAATTATCTACATGCTCAAAATCTTCTTCATGCACTAAGGTCCTCCAAGTCAAATAATGAACTATGAAGCTTCTTTATATCATGTATAGTGCTCTTCTTTTTTACAACAATCAACATGTTATCGATATAAAATAATAGATAGATGTAGGACCCGTACTCCATCTTGTTATGGTAAATAGAACAAATGTATGGGCTCATGTTGAACGCACGACCAATCACGAATATGTTAAACCTCTTATACCACTACTTGGGAGACTACTTAAACCCATACAATGACTTCTTCAATCTTCACACATGATCTCATTGCCCTGAAATGTGAATCACTATGTATGGCTCATGAGAATTTCTTTTCAAATTTAACAATGTAAGAAAGTGGTCGTCACATTTAACTGCTCCAATACCATGTTTTGATGTGCTACAAGTGCTAGTACCTCCTTGATGGATGGATGTATTACAATGGGAGGGATTATCACTTTGTAATCCACACCTTCCTTTTGATTGCATTCCTTCACAACTAGACATACCTTGTATCTGATGCCATCATCACTTGGGATTCCTGTCTTTTTATTGAAAATCCATTTACAACCAACCACTTTACTCCCCTTGACAACTTAACAAGCTTACATGTCTGATTCTTATGAAGAAACTCCATCTCCTTACTCATAGCAACAATCCACTACATTTATCTTGCCCTTGCTATTGCTTCCTTATGAGTGGAAGACTCTGGAGAGTTTGTCTCCTCCTAAACCCACAATGAAAATATAACCATGTCTTCAAATTCATATCTTGAGGTGGATGTATCTTTGTACGGGGTTAATTAGTAGCAACACTCGGTTGCCTCTCCTCGGGTTACTCAGCTTCAGGTTGTTCGGCATCAGATTGAAAGTGGTGCGATCAACAACATGATAACTAATTGGTGTCAGTTCAAACTCTAAAATTTCGTACTTATCATCACTTGTCTTTGCATCAATAGACTCACTCCTCCAATGAAGTATGAAATTCTCATTAAATGTAGTATTCCCGCTAATAATAATTTTATGATGAGAAGGGGATCATACTCTGTATTCCTACTCTTGAACCATAACCTGTAAATACTCCTTTCTTTGCCCTTGGTTCTAGATTTCCTTCATTAAGATGGTAATAGGAAACACAACAAAAGATTCGTAAAATAGAATAATCATCATGATTACCAACCAATATCTCCATGGGTGTTGTGCAATCAATAGTAGAAGCATGACTCCTATTTACCAAGTAACAAGTTGTATTGATAGCTTCAACCCAGAATGCTCTACCAAGTTCGAGATTAAAGATCATAAACCTTGATCTCTTTAGAAGCATCATGTTAATTCATTTGCAACTCCATTTTTTGTGGCATATTGCTGACAGTGTGGTGTCTTGCAATGCCTCCTCCTTTCAGAACTCATTGAATTTTAATGAACAAAAATCCAACATGTATCAGTGAGCAGAGGCTTGACATTTTAGAAGTTTGATTCTCTATCAGAATCTTCCACTTTCTTAAGGTCTGAATGAAGGATATGGGGAAATCCTCAAGTGCATCACAGAAGCGTGATGATCGTATCATACACGATCATGACTAGTCGCACTAGTTGATCGGTGCGGCAAGATTTCAAAAAATTTTAAAATGATGAAACCGCATGATCCAGGAACATTTCTCGGATCGGTTCGTGATGAATCGCCATTGATCACTCGTTATTCCTTTATTTAAGCTAGAAACCTTGGTAAAATACCATGTAAATGTTTGTAAATACAATAATTTGACAAAATGCATGCATCGTGTAAATTGTCATAATTAGCATGTTTTTGTGTAAAAATAAAGGAATAAAGAAATAAAGAAAAAGAGAGAAATATTCAGAATAAATATTGAGTGACTTGAACCCAAGGGAAGTCTCAACATGGGCATGACCGCAAAAATAAAATAAGTAAAGAGAAATATGGTAACTCAGCATTGTACATAAACCCCCTCTTAGTGTATATATTTTATTTTCATAAAACAAAATTATTTATGTATCCCTCATAATGTGTATATATTCATAAAAAGAAAATAAAAAATAAGAAAAAATAAAAATAAAACAAAAATAAGTTCTCTCTCCTCAATGTACATATACCATGTATATATGAATAAAAGATCTATTTATTTTACCTTTGTAAATAATTAATAAAAATCAAATAAAAATTATTTTGAATCCCATATTTTATGTTGTAAATAAATAAAATATAAAATAGGGATAATTATACAAAAATAAACAATTAAAAATAAAAATAAAAAATACATATGTACATATACCTGTATATACTAATATAATGTATATATACATAATTTATTTTTCAAAAAAAAAATAAAAATCATTAAAAAATACTTTGAAAAAAATAAACATTTTTCATGTCGAAAATTTTTCGAAATAAAATCATTTACTATTTTAAATTAATTTTAAAATAATTTTCCAATGGAATTTTCTCATTGGTCCACGAGGGATGTTGACCCCGGTCAACTCTCCCCCCTGGACCACCTGGAACCCGGATCCGTGCGCCGACCCGATTCGCTGATTTTTCGCGCCCACATTCGATCTCCATTTTCTCAAACCCCGAGCCCCGATTATTCACGGTACATCCCTGATCCACGCCTGCCATTCTTCCTAGGGATCCGTACATCACATTTGCTTGCCTGAATCCATTCTTGCCGGACCCCTAACAGTATAATGCTCCGCCTCCTTCCTCCATTTCACGCACCTTCGACCACCATCTTCAATCCATGTGACCTCCATCTTCTTCCTCGAGTGACAGCGAGTGCGGAGGGTGTTGCAGAGAGTGATTGGAGGTCTGTACCCTAGGTCTAGCGACCATCGTCGTCGAGCTCCGCCGTCGGCGTAGCCCGAGCCTCTAGAGGCGACGCTCCATCGAGGCGAAGACCGCTGGAGATCCTGCATCTCCCCCACAGTCGACTCCAACCATCATAGATCATGGCCAACAGTGAGGAGCGCACCGAGGGTCAGCGAACTGAGACGACGTCATACATATTGGACCAGAGTGCGATCAACAACACCCATTTGGCTTCCCTCAAGACGATGCAGCGCCAGATACGGGATCAGGGAGCCTTCATGGTGGAGATGAGGAGAGAGATGGAGAGGCTGAGGACAGCGTGAGAGCAGCTGAGAGCCGTAGGAAAGAGGGATCCAGATCGGCCAAAGGAGCCAGTCTAGCAGGCAGCAACAGGAGATCAGCCGAGACCGATGCGGGAGTTGCACAACCTCGGATCGACACTGATGCACCGGTGGACCATTCTTCCAGCGATCGTGGAATCTTCAAGTTCCCCCCCACAGACACTTGAGCTTCTTCCTCGCTTCCACGGGTTCGCCACTGAGGAGCCCCATCTGCATCTCCAAGAGTTTGAGATGATCTGCAACACCATCCACGATCGACAGGTGAACAAGGACACCATTCGGATAATTGCTTTCCCCTTCTCCTTTGTTGACAGAGCAACCAACAGGCTGAAGCATTTGGGGAAATTTATGTACACCTGGGAGCAGCTCAGCACCGAGTACTTGAACAAGTACTATCCACTCGGGCAGACCAATGCAGCGAGGGCCCTGATCAGCAACTTCTCCATGCTACCCAATGAGCAGTTTCACGAGGCATGGGAGAGGTTTAGAGAGCTTACTGACAGATGCCCGCACCATGACATCTCGAAGTTGAACCTAGTTCAAAGCATCTTTTACGGACTGACACCAGAGCTACATGGCCTGGTGAATGCTTCTTGTGGCGGTTCCTACTTCACCAAGGATGAGGATAAGGTCTGGACCATCTATGAGGAGATGGCCGAGAACTATACTGTGATGTCCCAGACCCGACTCTACACTCAGGGACGTCCCCAGCCACAGGCTGTGCAGTACTAGAGGATAGCACAGGTCGATGCCGGTCCTTCTACTTCGTCCGTGGCAGCTGCACAGGCCGAGTCTACAGCTGCAGACATGTGCATCATCAGTGAGAAGCTGGATCGGATCGAGTTGATCGAGAAGAAGCAGTACCAAGGAATATCGCAGATGGATCAGATGGCACAGACACTAAGTAACCTAAAGACACATCTCATGTGTCTCCAGGAAACAAACGGCCTCTCAGCCCCGTCTTATGTCACGAGGAGATCCGAGAAGCAGTGGTAGCTCGTTCCAGCACTCCAGTCAGCCTAGACAGGTTCACCTTGTACAAGCGGAGTCGTACCAGCAGCCACCGCAGTTTTACCAGTCACCACCATCCCAGGACACTCAGATGGTGGTCTACCAGCTGGATCAGCACCTGGCAGTACTCCCTCCACCCACCTACGAGCCGGAGCGTTTGATGGATGTCAACGGGATTTGGTACGACCAACCCAAGCTCGGTATCCGACGAGACCATCCCGGATTCCGCTGGTCGGCTGGAGACACCAGTTCCCAACAGCAGCCTCCAGTTCAGGGTGGCCAGTATGGCTAGTAGCGTGAGCAGCATCAGCAGTCCCAGCCCCCAGTACACCAGCAGCAGCCATTCCAAAGAGAGCAGTATGGTCCTCGTCCCTATCAGCAGGAACAGTCTTGGAGGCGTGAGCAGCCTCAGCAGCAGCAGTATCATCAGCAGTACCCCTCTTACCCCCACCAGTAACAGCCTCACTACCAGCGAAGCCCCCCATCAAATTCTCATGGGCCGACATATGAGAACTCTGCCTTGGATGATCTAGACCGCCTCATACTTTTCGATGGGAGACGGATGAGTTCCGCCAGGAGATGCGGGAGATTGTGAGAGGGAAGGCTGCCATTCTTGCCCAGATCGAGCCGAACCCGAACAACCTCAAGAGGAAGTCTGAGCAGGTAGAGTTCACTGACATTACCACTCCTATTTCTTCACTTGGTGATATGACTGCATATATGTTTGATGCTGACTTTGTTACACTTAGGAGTGGTAGGATGCCAGCAGGCGGCGCCTCGTCTGAGCGACGATCCCACGCCACTTCAGGACCGCAAGGCGAGGAGGAGAGCAGTGTTGATACCGCTAGAGATGATGACGGTGGTGCTGACGCCACCATGGATGTTGATCCAGCCGATGGTACTGAGGCCATCGCTTCACCAGATGGAGGAGGTGGTACTGACACCACCAGACTAGTTGCTGAGCCAGAGCACGGTAGTGATGCCGCGAGTCCAGATGTCGAGGGTGGTAGTGATGCCACCATTTCCAGTTCTGCTAGTCCTGTTGTTTTTCCTTCCGTACATGTATCTCAGGACATTTCTGCAAATAAAGGAAAG
Source organism: Ottelia alismoides (assembly GCA_037367405.1). Classification (NCBI taxonomy): domain Eukaryota; kingdom Viridiplantae; phylum Streptophyta; class Magnoliopsida; order Alismatales; family Hydrocharitaceae; genus Ottelia; species Ottelia alismoides. The sequence continues at coordinate 36,189 of JAZKJV010003561.1, read as the reverse complement.
GGTTTATTATTTTCGGATCCACTTGTGTTGCTTGATGATGTTTGTGTGGATTCTGTTGTTCATGAGCATTCCATACCCTCTCCTAGTCCTTCATCTGAGAAGGACCCTGTAGTCCCCTTTCCCATAGCACTCCATTTGACTAAGGGGCAGATAAAAGAAAATTCCAAAAAGAACCATCAGATAGAGTTCAACCAACAGATGATAGATAGATTTCACATACAGCTGACTCTACAGGAGGCCTTGGAGCACATACCTCTACTCTAGAGATCACTCAGAGACACGACCACAGTTAGGAGGAAGAGGCAGAACCATCAGTCAGAGATCTATGTGCTTACTCGTGCCACGTGTTTCGCGATTCAAAACTGTCTACCAGCCAAGAGGCCAGATGCAGGAGCCCCGTATGTCAGATGCTACATCCATGAGCAGAGGTTCGACCGCACTCTATTAGACAGCGGTTCTTTGATCAACCTACTTCCGGCAGCCCTTCTCGACCGCTTCGAGTTGGGCCCTCTCCGACAGAGCAAGACGATCCTTCAGTTTGCTGATCGATCTATCAAGAGGCCGAAGGGGTTGCTGAAGGACGTTGTCGTCACGATTCAGGGCCTGAAATTCCTCGTGGACTTCGTAGTGTTGGACATGGAGATCCCAAAGTCCGTGACCGATACCCCGATCATTCTAGGACGCCCATTCTTGGCCACAGCCAAGGCAGTGTCCGACCATGATAGCGGGAAGGTATACTTTCGCGTCAAGGGCGAGAGTATACAAATAGAGACGGTCGAGGAGACTAGAGCCAAAGATTCAGCTTGCTCAGAGCCGACTTCTGATTCAGAGCAGATGACAGAGGCAGGGCGAGACATCCACCAGGACTACGATTTTGTGATCATAGATGATGAGGCAATTTGGGTAGATCCAGTCGCACATGCCATCCTCTCACCTTCAGAGTTTGCTGACGTAGAGATGCTAGCAGAGGATAGCTTGGAGAGCGCATTCCTGGTCCAGGATACATCTCAGGCAGCAGAGCCGGTTCCCGATCGTGAGACATATTTTTGTGAGTCTGATACAGATCCCTCGGAGTCAGATGTTGATTGGGTAGAGTTTGACGATTTGATACAGTGTCTAACTTCCACTGAGCCTACAACGAGGGAGGAGGCTGATTCCATATAGAGCAGCGACAGTCCAGTAGAGCAGCCTTCGCTAGATTCAGATTGCGAGCGAAAGTTCTCATTCTCCCATGCAGATTTGGCAGCATTCACTCAAACTTTTCATAGGCCATATCCGCCAGCACCTACTTGTCCGGAGCTGAAGCTGCTACCGTCGTCGTTGAAGTATAGGTTCCTTGCAGGTGAGCATGAGATGTACCCAGTCATTATCTCCGCTGATTTGACTGGAGAGCAAGAATCTCGTCTGATGGGGGTTCCTGAAAAGAACCGCAAGGCGATTGGATGGAGTGTAGTCGATCTTCAAGGGATAAGTCCGTCCCTGTGCCCCCACCATATCTATCTCGAGGAGGACGTGAAGCCGTCGCGTGAGTTCCAACAGCGGCTGAACCCGAATCTTCGAGATGTTGTCATGAAGGAAATCTCGAAATGGTGGAGCGTCGATTTTATCTACCCCATCTCCGATTCCATATGGGTCAGTCCGTTACATGTGGTGCCCAAGAAGACGGGCATCACCATAGTTGTTAGTGAGTCTGGAGAGGAGATCGCTGCACGGGTACCCACTTCTTGGCGGATCTATGTGGACTACAGATGATTGAACCAGGCCACCAAGAAGGATCATTTCCCCTGCCCTTTATTGATCAGATTATAGAGAGGCTGGCAGGGAAGAGCCATTATTGTTTCTTGGATGGGTACTCCGGATATAATGAGGTGGCCATCGCGCCCGAGGACCAGGACAAGACCATCTTCACTTGTCCTTTCGGGACATATGCTTTCAGACGCATGCCATTTGGATTGTGCAACGCTCCGGTAACATTCTAGAGATGCATGTTGTCCATCTTTTCGGACATGGTGGGGGAGTGCTTGGATGTCTTCATGGATGATTTCTCGGTCTACGGCAACGGATTCGATTCTTGTCTTGACTGCCTAGACCGAGTCCTTCAGCGATGCATTGAGGTTCACCTTGTGTTGTCTTGAGAGAAGAGTCACTTCATGGTGACTTAGGGGACGGTGCTTGGTCATATCATCTCCAACAGGGGCATGGAGGTTGATCCGGCCAAGGTGGATGTCATTAGAAAACTCAATCCACTGTCTAATTTGCGGCAGTTATGGTCTTTTCTGGGGAACGTCGGTTTCTACCGACGCTTCATTCATGATTTTAGCAGGATCACCAGACCGTCTGACGAAAGACACCGAGTTCCTTGTTGATGATAAGTGTCTATCATCATTTGAGACTCTCAAGAGTCGTGTTGTAGAGGCTCTTGTTCTCTAGCCGCCTGATTGGTCTCTCCCATTCGAGATCATGACGGATGCCTCTGATTTTGCCGTGGGAGCCGTGCTGGGACAGAGGAGGGATGGAGTCTCCTTTGCTATTCACTACGCTAGTCGTACTTTGGATGCTGCTCAGCGGAACTACACAGTCACTGAGAAGGAGATGCTAGCCGTAGTTTTCACCCTAGATAAGTTCAGATCTTACATCGTTGGATCTAGAGTGACCATCTATACTGATCATACCGCCATCAGGTACCTCATGGCAAAGAAGGATGCCAAAGCCAGATTGACCAGATGGATCCTTCTATTCCAGAAGTTCGATATAGAGATTAAGGATAAGCGTGGAGTCAAGAATGTGGTGGCGGATCATCTCTCCCGATTGGAGTATCTTGAGGATTCTGAGCAGACTGAGCCTATATGTGAGACCTTCCCAGATGAGGCGATCCTTGCTATTGCCTCTCTCCTATGGTATGCCTATATTGTGAGCTATCTTGTCGACAAGAAAGTTCTACAAGATTGGCCCAGGCAGAAACTTGAGACCTTCCTCGTGAAGGCCAAGTTTTACCATTGGGAGGATCCCGTACTTTATCATGAAGGAGGGGATAATATCTGGCGTCGGTGTATTCCTCAGGAGGAGCACCACAACGTCCTTACTTACTACCACAAGCTTGAGGCAGGAGGACATCACTCTGGAGGAGAACGGCACAGAAAGTGCTCTAATTCGGCCTATGGTGGCCTACTCTCTTCAAGGACTCTGATGAGTTCGTGAAGAGATGTACTGACTGTCAGAGGATGGGCACTTATGGACAGTATGATATGTTATCGATGCAGCCCATACACTTCTGTGAGGTTTTTTATGCATGGAGCATCGATTCATGGGTCCATTCCCTAGGAGTCAGGGATTTGAGTACATTCTGTTGGCCGTGGATTATGTGAGTCGTTGGGTTGAGGCCATCCCCGCCCAAACCGCAGATGCTAGGACTGTTTGCAGATTTTTGAGGAATAATATCATTTCACGGTTCGGGGTACATCGAGTGTTGATATCTGACAGGGGGTCTCATTTCATCACCGACAAGATAAAGGCCCTTGCTAGCGAGTTCAGCATAGACCATCGAGTATCCACTCCATACCACCCTCAGACGAATGGTCTTGCCGAAGTGTCGAATAGGGAGATCAAGACTATATTGCAGAAAGTCGTCCGCTCTGACCGAAAGGATTGGTCACAGCTTTTGGACTCGGTCTTGTGGGTATATAGGACGTCTTTCAAGATTCCTTTGGGTACATCTCCCTTTCACCTCGTTTCTGGCAGGCCCTGCCATTTACCTGTTGAGCTGAGACATAGGTCACTTTAGGTTGTTACTGATATACTTATGGATCCAGTGAGTGTAGGACATCAGAGGAGGGCAGAGTTAGCAGCCCTAGAGGAGCTTCGTGATACAACCTTTTCGAGCAGCCTACAGTATAAGGAGAGAGTGAAGGAGTGGCATGATTCTCATATCAGCCACAAGCAGTTTGAGCCAGGACAGAGAGTATGGTTGTTTAATGCTAGGCTTCGTTTATTTCCAGGGAAGCTACATAGCAAATGGAAGGGACCCTATTTGGTTCGAAAGGTACATGACAATGGGAGTATTGATATATCTGAGTTGTCTTCTGATGCTACCTTTCGCGTCAACGGCCAGTGGCTCAAGCCATATCTAGATCATGAGTCGCGGGTCGTTGATGTTGCGCTGATTCATTTTGCGTGAGATGTGGTCTCTTGATTCACATTTATTGCATCTCACACCTGATTATCACTATTCTTTCGATTTGTATAGATCCAGTCATCCATATCACTCTATTCTTTAGTCCCACACCCCTTTCTCCTCTTATGATTATGCTATACTTAGGGTGTACTTTACCCTAAGTATAGGGAGGTGTAGGACTCTAGGGTATTCTATTCATTCTTTCTACCTCTGTTTTGCTGCTTATACTTAGGGATATTTTACCCTAAGTATGGGGGGGTAGACTCTATACATCCTTCCACTCGGATTTCCCTTCCTTTACAACTTGCTATACTTAGGATTACTTGACCCTAAATATAGGGGGAAACACCGAGTCCTCTTCATTCTATTCATCTTTGTACATACCATTCCTTTTCACTTCCATATACTAAGCACGAGTTATGTCTTCTTCATCGCTCTTGATCACTCTGAGGACATCGTTCGAGCTAAGTATAGGGGGGTGTCATATATATTTCATACATACTTTAGCCATAACTCGTACTTTGTGTGAGTGTGTTCATAAATAAAATGGCTAAAAATCCATAAAAATTTAAAAATTTTCCCTTGTACATAAAATTCTTCTTGCACATACCTATCTATTTATGAAAATTATTTTTGTACAAATGTTTATAAAAATGATTTATGTAAATATTTTGTAAATATTTTCATACCAAAATTATGTATATAGTACAAAATTTTTGTAAAATGTTTGAAAAATAAAAAGTTTGCAAAAATCTTGTGTAATTTTTTGTAAATATTTTGCAAAACTTCGCATTCATGCATACATCCATGTTTTCAAACATTTTTTCAAAAAACTTTGCACATTTGTAAAAATTTGTAAAATTGCATTTTTGTAAATATTTGTACAGTTTTCCAAATCAAAGTTGACATTTAAACTGGCCTGGAATTAAATTCACAAATGGAGCTTGGTTAAGACCTTAATCCACCTAATTATAAGAGGAACCTTATAGGCTTAGGATTAAGACTTTTCAGGTCCATTGGGACTTAATTCTTTGAGTCCACTAGGCTATGAGCATATGTCATCTTGATGAGCCTAAGTAGAGCACTTAACAACACACACATGACTCTCAGAGACAATGGCTTTACTTGCACCAGCACTTTACACATAGCTCTCCACGGATAAGGTGGTGAGGAGGCAGATTCCTTTGGCTTGGGGTAGCATATGAGGGTAGTACTTCTAGGTGGAACCTCTCTTCTTCTTATAGTGAAGGAAGTGCATCTCAACTTGGTCTGATGGTTATGAAGTCTAAAGACAGGCGTTGTGGGTTGCAATAAAGCTTCAAAAGAGGGATAGTCTACTGGCTCAAGAGGAAAAACTCCTTATTTATATTTGCTGCACCATGTAGATATGTTGTACATATGCACATAAAAAATGTGCAAAGAAAGAAAAACTCCAAAAAAGTGATGGGTCGGATTGAAAATGTAATAATCCCACTGGAGTGTATATAATCAAATAAAGCAAAGCTTATGTTACACATGACCATCGCTTGAAGCTTGCAACAGGAGACTCAGCTACACTGGTTAGAGCTCCCAAGGATACATGGCTACACTGGTCATGATCCATTCTCTTCTTCCCCCTCTTCTTGAGCCGGTTATACTTGAACTTAGAAGGGAATACCCTGCTCCTCGAGGAAAGAGTTGCTAGACCGAGGCACTAGAGTTACCAGGTTGATGGAGGTTGTTTCTTTGTCACTTCTGAGGTGGGGAGCTACATATCACTTACACAATACAAGGAAAGATTCATGGTCATTAGAGCTTGTGTATGTAGACTTGTTATAATCTGGTTTATTGAGGAGTCTTGACCATAGATTGGTGGACCTTAGAGGCTATTAAGTTTTAAGTTTAAGTCCAAATAAGGTTCCGACAAATGAATAATCCAAAGGTCTAACTGATCTCCATATTTAAATTTAATGAAGGAAAGTTTAATAACCAACCTTAATTTCTCCTCTTTTTCTTGTTCTTTCTCTTTTGCACTTATTTTTCAAATAAGTGTTTGCTAAGGGACTAGCAAAAGTAAAGTATAGGGGGTGATGAATCACCATTCATCACTCTTTATTGCTTTATTTTAGCTAGAAACCTTGGTAAAATACCATGTAAATGTTTGTAAATACAACAATTTGTCAAAATGCATGCATTGTGTAGATTGTAATAATTAACATGTTTTTGTGTAATAATAAAGGAATAAAGAAATAAAGAAAAAGACGGAAATATTTAGAATACATATTGAGTGACCTCAACCCAAGGGAAGTCTCAACATGGGTCTGACCACAAAAATAAAACAAGTAGAGAGAGATAGGGTAACTCAACCTTGTACATAAACCCCCTCTTAGTGTATATATTTTATTTTCATAAAATAAAATAATTTATGTATCCCTCATAATGTGTATATATTCATAAAAAGAAAATAAAAAATAAGAAAAATAAAAATAAAACAAAAATAAGTTCTCTCTCCTCAGTGTACATATACCATGTATTTATGAATAAAAGATCTATTTATTTTGCCTTTGTAAATAATTAATAAAAATCAAATAAAAATTATTTTGAATCCCATATTTTATGCTGTAAATAAATAAAATATAAAATAGGGATAATTCTACAAAAAAAACAATTAAAAATAAAAATAAAAAATACATATGTATATATACCTGTATATAATAATAATATAATGTATATATACATAATTTATTTTTCAAAAAATAAATAAAAATCATTAAAAAATACTTTGAAAAATAATAAACATTTTTCATGTTGAAAATATTTCGAAATAAAATCATTTACTATTTTGAATTAAATTTTTAAATATATTTCCAATGGAATTTTCCCATTGGTCCACGGGGGATGTTGACCCAGTCAACTCTCCCCCATGTATCACCAGGAACCCGGATCCGTGTGCCGACCCGACTTCACCGATTTTTCGCGCCCAGATCCGATCTCCATCTTCTCAACCCCGTGCCTCGATTATTCACGTTACATCCCTGATCCACGCCCGTCATCCTTCCTAGGGATCCGTGCACCACATTTGCTTGCCCGACTCCATTCTGGCTGGACCCCTAATAGTATAAAGCTCCACCTCCTTCCGACATTTCACGCACCTTTGGCCACCATCTTCGATCCATGTGACCTCCATCTTCTTCCTCGAGTGACAGCGAGTGCGGAGGCTATTGCAAAGAGTGATTGGAGGCGTGTACCCCAGGTCCGGCGACCATCGTCGTTGAGATCTGCCGTTGGCGTAGCCCGAGCCTCTGGAAGCGACGCTCCATCGAGGCGAAGATCGTCGGAGATCCAGCATCTCCCCCACAGTCGACTCCGACCATCGGGTACTTCCCTTAGGTTCCATTTCGTCATTTATATTCGATCTTTTCCACCTAGCTCCGCCAGCTCCGCCCCAGTGGCCGGAGCCCCGTCACTTCACCTCACCCGTATCGATAGATTCCTCGACCCATCGTCACCTTTCTTCCACGATCTGATCACCTCGATCTTGGCTATACGAGCCAAGATCGGGTATGGTTCCTTCCGCCGCCTCTGCCGGAACCTCCCTCCGCCTATCCTTGCCGCTTCCCATTACTGTTGGTTCAATAACCCATGCCGGATACTTCTCCGAGCACGAGCTCTCTTCTGCAGGTGAATAAGCGCAAGATACCTCCCTCAGCTGCATTGTCCACCCCTCGTCGGAGCAGCCCAGGTCCCTCCTCCTTCGTCGGAGGATCCGACTGTTGGGAACTCCATAGGATGCCACCACCCGGCGCGGATCGTCATCGCGAAGAGAACCCCCCTCTCCGATCTTCCATCGGGTGCTCGGATCGCTCCCAGCTCGTCGGAGAAGCTCGCCCAGGAGGAGTTCTTCCTGCCTATCTCTCGGCTGTCGGATCTCCCCTCGCCTCCAGATATCATCTGAGTCATCCATACCCTGCTCTTGGCAGGCTGTTGGATACCAGATCTAACGGCCACGTGTACCCCACGTTCGACGTCGTGTCAGCACAATTGGATCTTCCAGGAGGTGCCACCACAACCGCACGCCATCCGCCATTCATCGCCCGACACCTGGCCCTCACGTACCCCGCACGCACTTTGGTAGGGTAACTTGCGCCCGACCCCCTGCATTTTATTTTAGTTTTTATTTAGTCTGTTAAATAAACTTGCACACTTGGATAATTTGCATATATTGACATGTAGTTTCTTATATTTGCATTTTAGTTCCTGTTTTGTGGAGACGCGTGCTTAGACACGTGATTTTGTGGGCAAATTACATGTTTAGGGCTTGGGTTTTCTAACTGTTATGGAATGAATCTTTAGTTTCATTATTTGCATATATACCTCTGTGCATACTGGAATTGGAACATGTGCGATTTTTGTGTGAATTTTGTGGTTTAGCCCCTATACTTCTAGCATGTGTTTCAGTTTAGCCCCTGAAAGTTACTTTTCTTGCGTTTAGGTCCATGTGTGCTTTGGCTTTTATATTGGTTGAATAAAATATCAAATTAATTCCAAATCAAGTTAAATTTGGAAACGCGGCTCCTGCTACTGTGTAAAAATTCCATTAAATTTTTGAGACATTTTTGAGTTGTTTTGATATTTTAAAATTCGAAAACATGCATTTTTGTTATTGTTTGAATTGAAAAATCAATTAAAAATATAAAAACCCTTTTAAAAATTCTAAAAAAATACTTACTATTTCTTTTAGGTCTTTTAGCTTCAGTTCAATTTTGGTTGAATTTGGATTTAAAAAATACCTAAAAATCGCAAACCCTAAAAATTTTATAAAAATTCTTAAAAATTCTATAAAATACAAAAAATGCAATTTTGGTTTCTGTAGCTTAGTTTTTATTTCTAGTTTTCATAAAAATTGTCTCGAAATTTTTAGAGGCTAATTATATATTTTTTAATTAGCCTTTCAAATCTGGCTACACATTGATTCTGATTTTCAGCCTTTTCCTATTTTTATAAAATCAACTAAAAATTACAAAATTTTGAGAAAATTACCAAAAATAATAATAATATAAAAAACACAAAAATAATTTTAGTTTAATTTTCTAGCTTATTTTTTGAGTATTTAATAAATTGTTGTTTGTGTGCTTTTACCCCTTAAAATACAAAAAAAAATAAAAACCCATAAAAACCATCCAAAAATATTTTATCTTTTTATTTCATTTTTCGACTACTCGTAGGCCACTTGGTCAATACGTACTCCTTGAGTTCGACCCTGGTTGCTATACCAGGCTAAATAAATAGCAAGACCGCTTATTCAGTTTTTGACTGATTATTCTAGTGAAGGTCTATTTTTCTTGTTGAGTCCGATCTGCGAGATCCGGGTCGCAACGATCCTTGATTAATTTTATCCCTACTCAGATTTTGTGGGATTTTCGGCTCATCAGTTCATCTAACCACAATAAGGATATAGGAATACCTCTTGGAGCGTGGTTATGATCTAGTCTTTGAGGAAGAAACCTCCTATCTCAAGTCTGATCTGTCAGTGGAGACGTTTGCGAGCACGAGGATAAGTCGTGTGCTTCTCACAATCCTAATTGATGTCCCAAGCAATGGATCTCCTGATCTCGTCTCATGAGATGGAACACCTTCTTCACGAGCGTCGCGCACCAAAGAAGACAGAGAGCCAATAGTCGTCGAGACGGAGCACAATGGCAAGGCGATGACGAAAAAGATCTTCTCTCTATAAGAGTGGACGACAACTCAAGATGAGAGAGAGAGGGTATGCATAAGAATGAGAGAGGGAGAGAGACTTCATTTGATTTTCATGTGTCTCGAAGAACAAGGATTGCCTCTTCTTATATAGGGTTTTGGGAGTCCATGGATCTCGATCCATGGGTAACAGAAAATCAACAGATGAGATTGATTCGTGTTTCTTTCAATGGTTAAGATGTTGTTGTAAAGACACAACAACAAATGATTTAATTTAAATTAATTTTCATTGATAAATCAATAAAATTAATTTCAAATTAAATCATCTTTGACTAGAGAAGAGTTAATGGAGAGACTAAACCAATCCCCTAAAAAAGGAGGGACGGCTACTCTTCTCCTCATGGAGAGTTGTAGCCGTCCACTTCTCTTGGGTGGACTTGGTCTATCTCTTCTAATTATCATGAGATCTCATGATATATATTGATCTCTTGTTGATAATATTTTCACCAAAATAATTCCAAATTATCTTATGAAAAATATCAACCATACCATTGAAATTATGTGAATCTCATTTACAACCCAAAACAAAATGTAATTATATTTTTAATTAATCCTTTAATGTGAATCCAATCCACATTAACACTTCATCAACAAATATAAATTACAAAAGTCTCTTTCTATTATATTATAAATCTGATTTACAATATACTTGGATAATTAGATAGTACTATCCACATTATCTATATATATAATAATTAAATATTATTAAATTATATTGGATAATCATTCTCAAGCATTCAAATAATTTGAATAAAATTCACATTATTTATGATAATTAAATCACATTTAATTATCCATTTCTCATTTCTTAGACATAATTCAACTCTAGAATTATTCTTGAACTCTTTCAAGAATAATGCGCTTTCTCCGCATATGCTTGGAGATAAGGACAGCGCAATTGTATTGTACCACATATAGTGACTTGGATATTGAGATCACATCTCAAATCCATTTCCCAAGGATCTCTCATAGATGCTTGATTTAATCAAGGTCGTAAATCTAATTTTCTCATTGCATCTGAATCTCATTCAGATCAATGTCCAACATTTGGACCAAAATCATATTACTTCTCAACTGAGAGGAGTCACTAAAATTCAGACCTGTTTCATCACTCCATCGGAATGGAAGTGGCATGGTTATACAATCGTTTAAGATCACATCACCCTCAGGTATTCCCAATACCTGTACATCATGCATATTGGAAGACCTATGATCATCCTAAAGATATGGATCAACTTTACACTGTCATCTTCAGGGTTTGATCATTAAGTTTCTCATTCTTGGTCATTAGGATTTGGTATCGATTATATGCTTTCCAAAAGCATATATCATACCTTCAAATTCTTGTCATGCTTCCAAAACATGACGACCATGCATGGAATTTGTTCCCAATACCTCATGAGTGAGCTCATGTCTTCTGATTCTTAAGTGAAGTTGTATAATCCCTTTGAGAGATCGTATTACTCATATGCCCTTGCATGCACACCACGTGCTAGTGTATAGACCTTGGTTAGATCATCAACCTATTGGTATGCCAAATATACATACTCAGACATATAGTAATACATTTGTCTCCGGTCAGAGGATGCGTGCATGTATCGTGACAGTATACGATATAGAACTTTGGTTAAACTCGATCTCATTAAGTCAACTCCTTGACCTAACTAATCTGACACCTCCGAATATCTATTACTATGCGGAGGACCTGCATCAAGAGGTCGGTCAGATATCATCCTATGTGAGAAAGGATTTCCATCTCCTACTCAGGCTGGAGATCATCTCTTAACAATCATTTGACGGTGCTTTATGAGTCCTCAATCTAACTCATTAGATACTAATCCCAACACTAGCCTCTATGATTCTATTATTGAATCAACAACTGTATGATTATTAAGATGGCCATGGTACATAACCCTAGTTGTACAGAGGGACCTTATAGTGCATTCATTCACTTAATCTCAGAAAGGGAGTGAAAAAAATAATCAATAACTTTTATTGATAAATCAAACATCACAATAACATTTATTTTAGGAATGATTCATCTCGGGCTCACATGGCTAACACTGAAAAACCTCATATTGTGCTTTTGTCATGAACACCCAAACCATCATAGAGTTATCATCAATAATGGACATGAAATATCTAGAACCTCCCAAAGATGGGACTCGAGAAGGACCTAAATAATAAGCATGAATGTAGTCTAGAGTCTCCTTCATTCTCTGAATTGCTTTGTTGAACTGCTTCTTGCATTGTTTCCCGAGCACTCAATGCTAACAAAACTCCATCTTGAATCCATTGAGATCTCAATGAGACTCTTACGAACAAGGATATTCATCCCCCATCTAACTCATGTGGCCAAACCACATATGCCAAAAATCTGTTCTGATTTCGTAGCATGGGATGCCACTGCAACAAAATCAGTAATTACAGACCTGTGCAGTACATGCATGGTCTTTCACTTGTTTCCTTGATGACAACCACAACTTTTGCAATTCCATAATTCCACCTTCAGCATTGTACCTATATTCTTTAGAGTCCAAGACTCTAAGGGATATTAGGTTCTTCTTAAATCAGGAATATGGCAAACTTCTTTCACTATCCTCACGAGTCCATCATGTATCTTGATCTTCATTGATCAATCCTTACGGATTTGCACATTGCATCACTCCCTATGATGACATTTCCAACAATGTATCTTCTCATAGGTGCATAACCAATCTCCATTAGGAGTCGTATGGTAAGAATATTATGAATCAAGAATCCATGTGCTCAGTCACTTTCTGATATGTGACGATGAGGATCAAAACATCTTCAGAATCCGCACCTTCATAAGCCACTACAACAATCGTGGCCTTCCATTTCTTCTTCGTACAATCCGTATTCCAATAACCAACTTCTGTACATTAATTGCATATATCCTTTGAGTTGGGATTTTTCAACTCAGACTTCTTCTTTCCTTTTTTTGCATAACCAAAATCAACATGACTCTTTTCATGAGTGATAACGATACCTACAACATGAGAGTCGTTCTTGTCAGTATCCATATGTTGAAGTTCACGCGTATGCAGACTCCTGTGAACTTCCTATAGGATTATCTTTTATTTTCCCACAATAAAAGACTGAACAAAGTATTCATTTGATAGTGAAAGAGAAACGAATAGAATCAATGCAACATCCTCATCTTCAACCTTAACACCTATATTTCTTAAATCCGTTAACAATGTAGTTAAGCGATATTTATGTTCTTTAAGAAATGTACCTTCCTGCATGCAGAACATGCATTGCTTCAATGATAACTTCTTGGTTAAATACTTCATCATGTACATACTTTTGAGTCTAAACCATAAACCGACCGCGATAATCTCATGAACGAGTTCTATGATAATCTCTTCGGCCAAAATATCATTATCCTAGACTATGCTTTTTTCTTCCTACCCTATTAAATCAGAGGACTCGAGTTGCCTTTGCCCACTCGTGGTCCAACAATGCCGAGATGTCCTGTTGCTTTTTAAGGCAAGCATCTTGATCAACCATATACTGAATTCATTTTTCCCCTAGGAACTGCTTGATTTTCAGACTGTGCACGTCATATGGTTGATGATCCTGACAAAATATGGCTTTGATAGAAGCTTGTTGCGAATCACAGATGCAAACACATACAAACATGATCAAACAAGAAAACACAAGGATTTACAAGATTCACACGTAACTGGACTATGTCCTTAGAAAGGTATAACAAACATACCATAACTCCACATTGAATCAAGAACATGGTCAGAAGGGTCAAAAGCCACTAATTCGTATAGAGCCATTGAACCGACCCAACCAACAACTAAAGTTGCATGCATTATATGGATAGAATGTAACTAACCAGGAGCATTCAAAACAACCATATGAACATGATACCAAGGCCCAAAGGAAGTATCTCTTTATTAAAGATAAATCAACATGCATATGGCTTTGCAATAGAAGCTTCTTTTCCCTTCTTTTTTCTGTTGAAGAAAATTACATAAGAGAGATAAAAAGAATCCATTCAATTTAGATTGTTGAATAATCTATTTACCAATCTTCCCTTAGCATTCCTTTTTACAAATAGATCCCTGAGGAGCTGGATCAACATATGATCATTAAAGAAAATTACAATAAAATACATTTTTTATTTTATTTTTTAAATGAGTCAAGAAAAATCATATTCATTCATCTCACCCTTCAAGGGAAAACAAAGACAGATAGGAGTACCAACTCAAATCCTACCATACTAGAAAAAAGAGAAACAAAAACAAAAATCATGACTCGTGGCTTAGTATAAAATTGTGGAATATATATAGGAAAAGCATTACGTGTACATGATGTAAGGTAGCTCAACTTGTCCAAGGAGAAACTCAGTCAAATACCTTAGGTCTACAAGAATATTCTCCAAGCCAGCAGATGCTCTTTGCCACCCTGTCAAGTTCTGCTACAGTTAAACACTTAATAATCGTACAAGAAGACCAATTATCCGTTATTATTTTAGGATTGTCTAAGGATGAGAAGTGAGCTTCTCATTCAATCCAATTGAAGAAGGCTGAGTTTTCAGTTACTCCACATACATATAGTAGCGAAAGGAGGATGTGTCAATTACAGGGTTAGAAGGAGGCAAGTAAGAAGGGAATTGTAGATTGAATTGTGATTATAGGTAGTAGAGAGATCATCCAAGAATTTTCCAAATTGATTTTGAATGACAGAGCCTATATAGTAGAAGTAATTATGTCGGAGTAATGAATATTAACCTTGACTCTAATGGATGGTTTGGTCTAAGAATTAGTAGTAGGATTTAGAGGTTTTTGTATAAGAAGATGAATGCCTAAGTTGTAAAATCTGCAATCAAGATGTGTACATGTTGGTATCAAAGAAAGAGATGCCATCATGCTTGATTGAATTTCTAATGGTCTTGGCATAAGAGCGCCTCCAAAAATAATTGGAAATTCTATAAATGGAGAATAAGGATGCATTGTTGGAGACATTCAAACAATGTTTCTAGCTTTTTCATAACCTAAATAAAATTAGTAATAGTTAAGATGCTAGTCTCAAAAAACACCTACTGATTACAAACTTTAGTCATGGAAATTTGGTTTGTGGCATCGTATTTAGAGATTAATACCATTAATATCCATTGTAAAAAGCTTTGGTAGCCACAGTTTTATTGCAATGAACAGCCAGTTCCCGTAAAATTCTGGCAACATGTTATTTTAGTGTGATGCATAATGATGATTTCAGTGTGCGTGTTGTGGCAATTGAATTTCCTTTTGCAAAGAAATGTTTGGTCATTACACATTTCCCTCACTAGAACTTAGTTGCCACAAGAGTATTTTGTTGTAATGAAAATATATGCATGTCAATAAGATTACCGTCATGTTTTTGAATTAGATGCTAAAAAGGATGGATGTTTGACAACAATTAAGCTTTGATTGTAAATGGTAATGCAATTTATTTAGTTTTATGTAGAATAAACCTTACAAGAATAAATAACCAATTGAACTCAACATCTGTTTCAGGACTTGAAAACCAAAAAACTTGGATCATGCCATGCATATCGTCATTCTACTAATTTGATTCAACATATGATCAAACTACTAGATCTAGTTTCATTTGAATCAGAACTTATATGTAACTAATGTGGATTTTTACCATTTTTACCCACGATCATTAGGTTTTTAATTAAAAGAGCTCCATGAATTGATTTTTAATCTGACTGTCAAATTGCATCATCATCAATGGAAATAACACACGATAAGAGTGTTTCAAGAGCACTAATTATATACCGTTACACCATATATGCATCACATAATCTTCACGCTAGCATACTCAAATATTGCTAAAATTGGGCTATGATAGGAGTAGTTTGTTTACACTCAATCATCTTTCTTCGTGCAATTTTCGTGAGCAACACATGCATAAATAAAGCTAAAATAAGGCAGATCAACACACAAATTTTGGGGACATTTGATAAAACACACTTGCCTAAATCCTCAATCTAACTCCTAACCCAAACCTTAAAAACCACCAAAGAGAGTACCTTTTCATTTATAAAACTCCATACATATTAACAAATGTGTAAATCTTATTCTCTTGAGCTTTCACCCATACGGACGTGCACATTCACATGCATACATGCATATTAACATATACACATACATATATAAGAGCAAGACAATCCCTACATTAAATTAACATATATTCTCATAATTAGGTAAGTGATTAAGAAATGAGCAAATTATAACATCCTCAATCAACGAATCCCTTTGATCACTCAACTAAACATGTAGCATTTATCATAATAAAATCCATATCTTCAAATCACATAAACAATAGCTCTATTTACGGCTTAATGATGTCAGTTCAAAATCCCTTAATCAATTTTGAAAATCAACTTCGTTCACAACAAACAAGCATAGTGAAAGTGATGGTTGTGCAATATGACTCTATTTGAAGTTTCATGGAGAATGTATAAAGATATGTAACCTAGTAAGGGTTTATCCTCCTTTTGGGAAGAAAGGCTTTTACATAGAATGCATCTTACCTAAGAATAAAATAAATAAATTATTATAAATAAATTCTTTCATAATTAAAACAAAATATGAAATGCAAACCAAGAGAATTGGAGAAGAAGAATTTTTTTAGCAAAACTTGGATTAATGTAAGAAAACAAAGATGAGAAAGAGATTTGCTAAGATTTTTCTTGCCACATATACAACTCGGTAAAAAAATAAAATGCTGCGTGCGTGAATAGAGAGTTATTGTCTCTTGGTGTGTTGAAACGAGTGCATACGAGGTCCTTTCATAGGCTTAGAGGAGTAAAATGTTCAATCGAATTTTCAGTTAAATTAGATTAAGAGCATCTTTCAGATGTTGTGTTCAGACACAATTACATTACACATGTTGATAAAGCCAACTATCAAGGTGTAGTGGCGCAAGAAGTGATCTACATGTGAACAATGTCAAAATGGGCATGTTCCAAAAAGGCAGCAGTGCAAAGTATATTGGTGCATAGTAGGATCTACTCATGCAATAGTCGAAAAAATATTACGTACTACGAAGTGGACACCCCCTCTTGGCACCATCTGCTACAGGTAGGGTTGGGCATTGGGCTGGGCCGGCCCGACCCGGCCCAAAACCCGACCCGTATAACCCGACCCAAACCCGAACCCGAAATTTAATGGGCGGGCCGTGGGCCCTAAAATGAGCCCATATTGATTAACGGGCCGGGTTTGGGCCTTAGAAGGCCCAAACCCGTTAGCCCGATAGCCCGATCCATTCTAAAGCAAGTATATTTATATCCAGTACGGTATAATTATATCAATTATATTCATGTTCATTCCAAATACCATGTTCTAACTTTACTATCCTTATTCAAGTGTAGAATAAATGCTTAGATACATTAATAATCATATCCAATAGTGGATTGAGGATATTATTACATTAATATACAAGATTATTACATTAATATGCAATAATGGAATCTGTGTCCTCAAGTGTTACAGCATGTACAACTGTAAGTAACCAATTTGTATTGGGTCATAGTGCCCGCATCTACAATAGAATATGTAATGGTGAATTGAATGGTGGTTTAAGTCGCCATATTTTTACCACATTTGTATTTCCAACATACAACTAATGTTAAAATCACAAATTAGTTAGCATACTTTATAGTTTTAAACATGCACACATGCATAAGAAACAACCACACAAATGCAAGAAGAATGGGAGACATGATATTCGTATACATAGGTGTTAAATTGGGCCGGCCCGACCCGAACCCGACCCATTTTATTTGGGCCGGGTTTGGGCTTGGGCCTAATTTTTAAAAATAAAATGGGCCTAGGCCCGACCCGTTAGCCCATATTCTAAAATGGGCTTGGGCCGGGCCAAGGCGAACCCGGCCCGAGCCCGGCCCATGCCCAACCCTAACTACAGGTGAATGCTAAATTTATTGGAAGCTTTCCTTCCGGTGCCACGTCTCTCCGCAATCACCCCTGAAGCTTCTTCTTCTCCGACGACGGACTGAGGTAACGCTTCTTCTTCTCCGTGCTTCTGGCTACCCGGGTACGTCTTTGGATACATCCCTTCCTCCGATTTCGCTATTTTCCTTTAATTATCTTCCTACCATTCGCTGGCCGTTTTGTCATGGGTTGTCAGGTTTCAAGAAAAGAAAAGAAAGTAGGGGGCCATCGAAACCCCCAGTGCTCAGATCCGTGGCTAAAAACAGGGACTACTATATAAATGATCGTCCTGTGAAAAAAGAGGTTATAAATCAAAAACCTCAGAGACGTCTGAAAAAAAAGATCTTGCCTAAGACCAACTCCTTAAGTTCCTATAACGATCAAACCTTCTCTGACCAAAAGATTATCAAACCTTTTCATCTCCGCCAGGTAGTGAAGGGGAGCTGGACTCAACTATTTTGATACAGAGTGGGGTGGACGAGATGTTGGTTCATCCGGATGACATTCGTTCGCGTCGATCACAAAAGGAGGTCGTTTTGGATGGTATTAGTCCTATCATCATGGAAAACCGGGAGGCAAATTTTTCCTACATCATCAAGAAGGGGAAGGTCTGTTCTTGCGCAGTGAACTTTAAAACAACCGTCCCTTCTATTTTTCGGGATACTTCTTTGGTGTCATATCATTCGAACTTGGATAGACATTTGAGTAATACAATTACTATGAGCACCTCCCAATCGAGTACCGAGTTAGGGAAATAGCTTTTGGAAAAGGAAGAACTAAATGGGTTCTGGATTTCTCTTTGCTCCCAAATGTGATTAGAGCTGATGAGAGACAAATTCAAGGTTGTTCCTCAAACAAAATTAAAAACCTAAAGATCGATCTTCTAACTTGTGCTCAAAAAGAGCCATTACAGGTAAAAAATTCTCAGAAGAGCTAGACACCGATTTCAGAGCTCCAAAGTCAAATATTGGTGACCCTGAACTGTTGGTGCCCTCAAGGAACTTATTAAACTACTCTCCAACTTCGAGTTGTATCGCAGGGATAAATTTACCCGGAAATATTAGATTTGGGAATTTTTGGGTAGATTTCCCAGACGAGGAAATAAAACCATCATCTCTCGAGCCGCGCGTATGATTAAATTATCTGAAAAAGTCGAGACCCTTGGCCTCCCCGTCAAAAGAAGAGACGGAGTGGAAAACTATCTCAAAGAAACATACTCCGCCGCACATATCGAAGCATTTAATGGGACATAGGAAAAAGGATGGCACCATACCCGTCACTCCATAGATCGAGACAAACTGGTCTGGGGTAAATCGCACGCAAACCAATCTCATGATATTGACAAAAGCTACAGGACACAATCGTCTTCTTTTTTTTGATAAGTATAATTGTATTCCCCAGGAAGTGAGAGTTACATGAGGGGTATCATTGATAGACCAATAGCATACCCAAAAAAGATGTTTAGGCCCAAGATATAGCAAAGGTTTGGGCGCAGAAGTGCAACAATCTAACTGAATAGAGTATGTATCTTATTAGAAATACTTTCGGTAAGGGTGCGCGCAGTCTCATGCGCTGGAGGCATAGTCGTAGGAGAGGCCCATCGGCGATTCTCTCGGTCCAGATCATCCACACCGTAGCAGCAAGTGCAGTAGATACTTTGTCGCGGGTTGTCTGGGTAGTAATCCTAGCGCACCAGGAGAGGGTGTCAGCGAGTGTGCAAACCCGGAGGGGGGAGGGTAAGCCATGTATCCTGAGAACTGAAAGCTATAACGTGGAGGTCCAAGTGCACTCAAAGAAGAGGTATGCATGGGATTCCAAAGCTTCACAACAGAGGTAGCAGGTGGTCGGTTGGAGGATGTTGAGCCTTGCCAGACGGTCCGTGGTTGGTAGCTTGGAAAGCGTTGCCCGGTATAGAGTGCATGAGAATTTGGGGGGGACGCCCTTTGTCTAGACAACGGGCGCCCAAGGGGGAGCAGCGGCCCTAGGCCGAACGAGATCGGTGGCGTCGGCGAAGGAGAAGCCTTTGGGGCTCCGCGTCCAGCAGTAAGGGGGTGCGTCCCCGCTAATCACGCCTCTGAGCGAGTCCCTGATTTTTAGAATGGACTTCCAGCATCGCGAGTTCGAGCGAGCCGGGAGTACCTCCCAGAAAGATTGGCTTGAGAGGTATTTGCGACGCATAAATGATGCCCAAATGGAATCAACCGAGGAGATGATCCTCCACGCCCAAGCAATGACCATGGCCTGGCAGATGGTGTCTAAGGATCGGAGGCCGAGACCGCCTTCGGACTTCGGGAGGCACAAGGTGGACCAAGCAATTTCGTGACGTTTACGCCCCCAGAGGAAGTCAGCGTAGAGCATATCAATTCTCTTGGAGGTAGAGGCCGTTATAATTAAGCTCGAAGCCCAGTACATGGTGACCCCAGGGATTACTGCTTTAAGGAGTTGGAGGCGGCCGGCGAACGAGAGGGACTTCGATTTCCAGCCCTCGTCTATTCCACCTTTGCGTGATGCGTCTGGAACAACGCGTAGGGATGAAGTGGCACTCGATTTGCGCCGATGTTTTAAATATTTGAAAATAAGACATACCAATCGTTTCTGTCAGAATCAGATCGTATGTTTCCGATGCAGAGAGAGGACATAAAATCGCCCTCTGCCCTTTACCTCAAGTTAGAGCATCTCCTCCCTCCACCTTGACGGCTCCCATGGTTCCCCTTCACCCAAACAAAAGGCCCAGATCTTCCTCCGCTCCTGTGCTCTATTCGGATACGCATGGGCTGGAACCCATGGCTCCCCCACCCGAAGGTCCTTCTCATCGTCACATTGCCAGGGGCCAAAGATCATAGGTGGATATCCGAGGTAAAACTTTACTCCCTTTTTGGAAATCGGATATTTGCGAGGAAGCTAAAATATTGCGTGAGGACTTGCACCACTGCTTAATAGTGGAATTTTCTGAAAAGATTACATCACTCTCATGGGCAAGGGAAACACTGGAAAAAAATCACACCCGGGGCATTCCAGAAAATGTGGAAGATTTCAGACTACCAGCTCATTGCTCAAACAAATTCAGAGAAGATATTTGATTCCCTTGCTCATACTTCAATCCAAGGTATGGAGGGTCTATGGGTCTGGTTCTACAAATGGTCTCCATCCTTCAGGGCTAAGAGGGTAGAAAAAGTCTCTGCATATTGGGTGACAGCATTAGGGCTTCCCCTTCATCATCGCTATCCTTTTATCCTCGCCAGTATGGTCAAGCAATTCGGCAAGTTATTAGACTTTAAGTGTCCTGATCTCTTTGTGGATAATGAAGATGTTGCATGCATTCACCTGCTTATTGACATCCCTGATGTCCAAAATATTCCTCGGGCGGTGGAAGTAGTTACAGTAGATAGAATTTTTGAAGTGACTTTCCATCCCTTAGCAAATAACAGGACCGTCAAATTCTGGAATGACAATACTCTCCTGGTTGAATCCTCTTTTCTTCAAAATTCGAAGAGATCTTACTATACAGAAGAGGAGCTCAAAGCAAAAAATTTTAAATGGTTTCGAGATGATTGTAAAAGCGAACCGATGGTGGAACTGTCGGCCGAGGCTTTTGATTTATGTCCGGGAAATGCCTGGGAGAAAGTAAATCTAAATGTTGTACCATTCCCGACACATAGAGGCCATACGATACCGCATTCAAATGATTCCAAAAAAGATCCAAATACTTCAAGCTCAAAGTGAGCTCTTAAATGGCTTCAAAGCAAGGTTCAACAAATCAATCCACTTGTTTGGGAAGAATTAAAGGTTCTAAAGACACAGACACAAAGAATGATGGAGTATCTACTGATCATCTGAACCTGGTTGTGGATTTGGGTATTCCAAATCCAGATCTGGAGGCTTCTCCACTACCGAACCCTAAAGAGAAAGGAAAAGGTACATCTTTAAATTCATATTTAAGCTTTTCAGAGGACTGCTTTATCTCACCTACCACTTTTCTAAGAACTGCAAATATGCTAAATTTTTTTGAATTTGGTTTTGAGGACACGCATGAAAAAATAAAATTTATTAGGAAAATCTTTGAGGATAAAGACCACTTAGACAAAGAGTCCGTAGAGGGATCCCTAGACATCCCATGATTTGAAGTTGTAGTTTAAAAAATTTGGTGATGGACGTTTCTTTGTGAGAAACTTTTTCTACAAATTTTCTAATGAGTTTAAGTATGCTCTCATGGAATATTAGAGGTGCTAAAAGTACCATCAAGTGAGAAACTTTTTCTACAAATTTTCTAATGAGTTTAAGTATGCTCTCATGGAATATTAGAGGTGCTAAAAGTACCATCAAGTTGAACCGTTTGAAAATTTTAAGGTCCTCACTGGATCTAAATATCATCTGCCTCCAAGAGACTCACTTCAGAGTTGAAGCGAGCTCTTTTATTCCGGAATCATGGGAGGATTTCTCCTGGCATTCAAATTATAAAATCAAGACATGGGGTTTGCTTACCGGTTGGAGCAAAATTGTCCTGGACATTTTGCAGGTGACGGACAATGATTTCTTCATGATCTTCCTATTTGTGAGAAAAGATAATGGTCTACATTTACAATTGATTAATGTCTATGGACCTTCACGAGATGATCTTAAGAAAAACTTCATTGATGACCTTGATCATCTCCTACTGGAAAACATTCCGACGATGATGGTGGGAGATTTTAATCTCATTAGAGTCAAGGAGGATCGAATTTCAAAAACTCCCCTTAGATGTTATGACACAAGATTTGATCGTTGGATAAACTCAAGGGAATTGTTGGATTTAAAAGAAAAAGGGACCATGTTCACATGGTCTGGTTCAAAATCTACTTAATCATGGGCAATCTTAGATAGAATTCTGATAAATTTGGAATTCTTGGATACCTTCCCAAACTCAAATACTAGACTTCTCCCGAAGGCTTTTTCAGACCACTCACCCCTGCATATCAAGGCAGGTTGTTTTACCCCTGGGGGTCGTTTCTTCCGTATGGAAAACTTTTGGCTAAACAAGCCCTCTTTCCATGACCTAGTCAAAATTTCTTGGGGAAATCCAGTAACATCTGATAACCCTTTCCATAGCTGGAAGGTTAAAATGGGTAGACTTAAGAAAGAAATAAAAGTCCGGTGTCGTACTTTGGTCCCTGATCTTCAAAAGATAATTATAAAGATAGAAAATTCTATCACTACTCTAGAAAAAGATAGCATGTCTTTAGATACAAATGTCGAGCTTCTGATTGAATTACATCAAAAACTGGAAGCTTTAAGAAGAGATGAATTTTTTATGTGGAACCAATGCGCGAAAGTACGCTATATTAAAGATGGAAATTCTAACACTAAACTTCTCAAAATCTTAGCTAGTTTTAGAGCGACGAGAAATCATTTCATGGCTCTGCATAATGATAAGGGTGAGACCGTCCACGATTTTGCGGGTATTGGGGAGGTGGTGATATCCTTTTATAAAAAAAATTTCAAGATGCAAACCCTTCGGATCAAAATATGATCATCCCCAGTGACCTAGTAATCAAATTATCATATCCGACCTCCCTTGTTGACCCTTTTTCTGAATCTGAGATCTTTGAGACCATTAAATCCTTTAAAAAAAACAAAGCTCCGGGACCGGATGGGATCATTATTGAATTCATACAAAGATTTTAGCCTATAATCAAGGATAATTTTCAAAGCCTTGTTACACTAGATGATAGCCACGGACTTTGATGGCAAAGACTTCAGGCACTTAAATAATGCCTTGATTTCTTTGATTTTCAAACATGGAGATCCTCTTCAAATCTCAAACTATCGTCCGATCAGCTTAATAAACCTTCCAATGTGTATCATCTCAAAGTTGCTTGCAAATCGTTGGGCCCCAATCTTGAAGGCCACTATACCTCCCTCTCAATGTGCTTTTATCAAAAATCGATCGGCTTCTGATGCTTTCATCGTTGCCTCGACAATCATTAGAGATTGGAATCGTCTAAAAAACAAAGGAATTATGTTTAAAATCTATTTTCGTAAGTCCTTTGACACTATCCGATGGTCTTTTATCTTAGGTACTCTCCAAACAACAGATTATCCAGAAATCTTTATCTCTTAGATAAGGTCAATTCTTGAGACTTCCAGGGTTTCCTTTAAAATTAATAACCGCTCTGTAGGTTTTATTAAACCAGAAAGAGGTGTTCGTCAGGGGGATCCCTTATCCCCGTTTCTCTTCATTCATTCACTATTTGTCCTTGATGCCATGTTAGTTAAGCTAGCGGATTCTGGTCGGTGTAGAGGGTCTTGGAAAAAGGGCATGGATTCCATGGTTACGAAAATCCAATTTGTGGATGATATTCTTATATTTGTTGAATTCAATGAAGATCATCTTTTAAATGTCCTATCTACCATCGATATTTTCTGCTCTATGTCTGGGCTTCAAATAAATAAAGCCAAATCAGCCTTCTATGCCATCAACCTGTCAGAAGATGAAAAAAACAAGGTTGGTGCACTTTCAGGTTGGAAGGAGGGATCGTTCCCCTTCTCTTAATTAGGATTCCCCCTATCAGTGAATGACTTATCCACTACTGACTGGTCTGATGTTATTTCGAAATTTTCATCGAAACTCCAGGGCTGGAAAGCCAAATTATTACCTCTTCCAGCTAGGGTAGCTCTTCTAAACTCCTTACTCACCCCACAAATAATCCACATTTTAACATGTCTAAAGCTTCTGGAAGGGGTCCTTTCTAAAATCGATAAAATCAGAAGAAAATTCTTATGGTCGGGAAACACTAACAAATGTCTAAGAGCCATTGTGGCGTGGTCAAAAATTACTAGACCAAAGGTAAATGATGGATGTGGCATTCTTGATCTTCATTGTTTTAACAATTCCTTACTGACTAAATCAACAATTCAAATTGTGGAAAATCAAAAACCATGGGTTTCTACAATTATTAGGGCTTCTTGCTACCAGGGAGAGCCTATATGCTTATCAAAGAAGTGTCCATCGAATTCACTGACATGGAAAGGTCTTTTACGAGGGGCAAAACATTTAATCCCTACATTCTCAAAAATAACCGGAAAGGGTGAGACATCCTCTCTTTGGGAAGATTCGATATGTGGAAATATTCCATTGAGGTGCTTATATCCTGAATTATGGCCTTTTGTGAAGCACAAAAAAATTTCTATCGCCAAGGGTCTAAATACTTGGACAGCTAAATTCAACTGGTTCAAATACATGGCATCTAAAATTCCTGTGAGGCTCAGAAATGTGCTAAACAAAGCCAAGTCTTCTATTGATCGAATCCACTCATCCCTGAACTCAAACGAAATCGATCGCATAAACTTTCCATCTAAAGGAAAAGAGATAGGGAGAAAGATAAATAAAATCATATACAATTTGCTTGTGAATGGTGGAATTAGAACAAATTTCCATCCCAAACTTTGGGTGCCTCTTTTTGAGCCTCGTGTCACTTTTTTTATATGGTTGTTGGGAGACTGAAAGCTAATAATCCAACATTTGCTGGGAAAACTTCAGTAAATCGTTACCATCTATGTAAAAAAGAATGTGAAAGTTATACACATCTATTCAGTGAATGTGAAGTTACGAGAACTATTCTTGTCAAAAGTGGAGAGTTTACAAATGGCACAAATCTACTACTTATTCTCTTAAACAATATTGTGTTGAATGACGCAATGATCAACTGGAAGGAGATAGCACATCAGGCTACTATTTTATGAATAGCACTTGATGTCCATGCGGAGAAGTCGAAGTGATTGGAATATAATATCTACTTAGCAACCTTGATTTTCGTAATTAATGTCATAATTATCTCTTTATAAAATTAATGATTTAGTATTGTCAAAATAAGGTGTTTCAACAAAATATACATTTTTGATAATATCAAAACTTTCAAAAATCCATCAAAAATATTTCTCCTTGAATTATGCAACTCATGCACGAGTTATAGATAATCATAAATAAATAGATACAATAAAAAATCATGAAATAAGCAAAGAGAGCAATAAATCCCCCTTTTGTCATAAGAAAAAATATATGAAAAATAAGCAAAAAATTAAATAATTTTTTTAACATAAGTAGATGTCCAAGCACAAAAAAAGTAAATAAAAGAGCAAGGAATGTGTCTTATATAAGTTATTCTTCAATATTAAAAGGTACTATATAACAAAAGCCAATGGTAAAATAACTTCAATGATTGCCATTGTCAAACTGAAAAAAAGCTTGAATTCTCGTGGTGATGGTGCTGGGAGGTGCTTGATTAACCCAAATTGAGTAATATGTAGATCACTATTTTGTTTCTTCGAGATAAATGAGGCTATCATTTGCTTGCATGAAGAAAGTTCTAGAATCATTTGTTCATTGTCATCTTCTATAAAGTGTTGGTATATCTCTTGTTGCTTATAAATAGGATTGTCAGAAAATTCTTATGTTCAATATTCGCTTAGGTCGACTCGCTAAAAGTTCGATTCAGATTCGATTTGGAAATAAATGAACTGAACGTGAACACAAGTTTAAGCTCGATTAAATAAACAAGTCAAACCTAAAAAATGTAGGTTTCGCTCAAGTTTGATTTGTTTACACCCCTAGCTATAAAGGATGGAAGGCATCTCGAAGTAAATATTATGGTTGGGGAGGGGGATTGGGGGAACGAGGGTGCCTTGAGTGGTTGAATTATTGTTCAGTACCAAGGAGTTTGGAAGCATGAAGTTGGAGGAATGGGAATGTAACTGTAATGGCTGGAAAATTCCAGCCAAGTTACCTTTTATTTCTCATTAAATAGCTTTGATTTGATTCTAAATTAGGAGGTTCTAAATGATCATTTACCTCTCCAATGAGATGTTTAAAATCATAAGGGATCCTCCCCCAACGTCACTTATTTTTACAAATTGAGAGAGAGAGGAGAAGAGAGGAGAAGAGAGAGAGAGAGAGAGAGAAGAGCGATCTTACCAGCGTCCTTCGTCGTCGCAGGAGAAGATGTCGAATCGGAGGAAGAGAGGAGTGCATATCGGTCTAGATTTTCGTAGAAGTATTGATTACATCAAGATAGACCTCTCGTATGTGTCGTCTTTAGGTTAATTTATATATGCAACGAGTCGATTGTTAGAATCGATATTGGAATGCATGTATCGGTTCAAAATCTCGTATAAACAGTGATCACATCTGGGATACGACCCCTTAAAGTATGTATCGACTTAGGTTTCTACATGTGAACAATGATCTAATATGAAACACAGTTTATAGATGTATGCCGGGTAGGATTGCCTGTATTAGTTATGATAATTTCAATTGTTAGATATTTCCTCCACTAATTCCAGTAAGTAAATATTCAAGTTGTAAGATTTTCCGTTGATATCATAGGCGAGATATACGGCTTATATTACCATTGCAAACCTTTAATTTTATACGAGAGAATGTCAAGGAAATGATGTGTTATGATTCAATGCTAAAACAATACAAGTACATGTAAGACGTGTCAAGAAAAAGGGAACGAAATTTCTCGCTTATGTGTATTTGTGGTAAATTCTTAAGTTTCCGTACCTCAATCCTCAATTTCTAAAATACTTTCATAGTATCCCTTAGTAAATAGTCCACTAAGAATCACGATATCCTGCAATCACGAGATTCTCATTGTGCTCTATATTAATTATTATGAGGTTACAATTTTCGAAACTCCCATCACATATTGAGTTTTATTGTATTCTTTAATTGCCCATCAAATACATTATATTTTTCTTGATTACTCACTCCAATATCTAAATTCTAGCATCATACATACACCTTATAACATATAGTATTAACATGTAGTTCTTTAAAATGAACATAATTAATTGGGGTAAGTTTGTAAATGTATAAATTATATTTACACTAAACATAATATGGTGCACCATGACGTATAGTATAAGTTCTGCATCCAAGTATTCATGTCAACACTTTTACGATATAAGTGAGTAGTCTAGTAAAAAAATGATTCAATGCCATCTACTTGACATGGTCTAAATAATGGGAATGTTGGAATGATTGTGCTTAATCAGGATAAGTAATGTGGAGATCATGTATAAAGAAAATGATTAATAAAATGTCAAGGCACATACTCATAAGGAGTCACATGGACGACCGCAAGGGGTCGTATTAATCGCAAGGGGCGTATAGTTGCAAGGAAACATGGAGGCAAAAGCTAAGTCCTCTACAGTTGTACCTACACTGTCATGTTAATGCCGCAAGGGGCGACGCCGCAAGGGGCGTATGATTGCAAGGAACCATAGAGGCAAAAGCTAAGTCCTCTACAGTTGTATCTACACTGTCATGGACCGCAAGTGCCAACGGTTGAAAACGTATAACAAGATTTGTATATGAAAGTTATAAAAAATAGTTTATAAAGGTAAACTATTATGGGTTGTGCAAGAAAATGGTTTAAAAAGAGTAAACCATTATATGTTATACAAGACGTGGTTTAAGAAAGTTAAACCATCAAAGTCATGGGGGTTAATATGTAAAAATGATTATATAGTTTAAAAAGTATGTAAATTGCCATGTTATTATGAAATAAGCCCTACAAGTTAAAATAAATTGTTGTCATATCCACTTACGCAATTTACATGCACATCCATGTGTTTGAAAGAGGTCAAATTATATATGATAGGGATCGTACTTAGACATGCATGGAAAGTATACAGGCACGGAATGATCTGTATACATGAAAATCTAAGTACATGATTTATAACGGATCAAGGACCATTAGAATACCCATGGATGGACCTCGATGCATACTGGGCATTGGGCTCATGCAAATTTACGTTTGTCAATTTCAGGTGAAGAACATGATTGATTGCATATCCTGGATCGTGCTACGGATCCCACGAGATTCCAAGTGTGGTATGACTCAACTCGAAAAGAATAAAGGATATCTATATGCCTACAGGAACTGTTGAGATGCTAATTTAGTATTAGAGTAGTTTTTAAAAAATTTCCCCAGTTTAGAGTTGTAATAATGGAACTCTTAGTTTGAATGAACTATATT
Source organism: Ottelia alismoides (assembly GCA_037367405.1). Taxonomy (NCBI): domain Eukaryota; kingdom Viridiplantae; phylum Streptophyta; class Magnoliopsida; order Alismatales; family Hydrocharitaceae; genus Ottelia; species Ottelia alismoides. Next base: position 7,285 of record JAZKJV010003561.1, on the reverse strand, counting down.
TGGAATTGATATTATCTCTGCTCATTGGATGCCATGCATGTTTTTGTAACGGTTCGGTCGTGCGATCTTCTATTGCTTGCTTCCGCCGATCTTCGTGACCCGTTCCGTTACAAATGGTATCAGAGCTAGAGTTCCTCTGGGCATAAGATATCCACAACCTTAGTGACTTAAGATCTAGATACATAGAGAGATTTAGTATCACACCTTATTGATCGTGTCAATTTTTGAATCAGATGGCTCCTCGTCGTGTAATCGAAGCTAATGGAGACCGCGAGTCAGCGACGAGTTAAGAGACTGTTATGGATATGCAGAAATAGATGTCGGAGTTAATGATATTGATAGCCCAACAACAGAAGAGTCAAGCATCTAGTTCTGGTGGGTTGACACTAAAGACCTTCATCCAGCATGATCCACTGACTTTTTAAGGGCGAGCATGAACCAGAAAAAACCGAACACTGGCTACGGGAGATAGAAATGGCATTTGAAGCAACTGAATGTCCTGAAGAAAAGAAAGTTATTTTTGGGATGTTCCGTCTGCGAAACAATATGAAGGAGTGGTGGACATCCTGCAAGGGAATTCACTTTTCAGAGACCGATCATTAACTGGAGTGACTTTGTGGAACATTTCTCTGAGTGTTACATCCCCGAACATGCTAGGGATGCTAAATGCCAGGAGTTCATAGATCTTCATCAAGGAAGTATGCCGGTCCAAGAATATGTTGCAAGATTTCATGAACTGGAAAAGTATGACAAGGGCATCTGCATAAATGAAAAGCAGCAAGTGAGGAGGTTTGTCGAAGGCTTGAATGCTGATTTGAGTCTCAAAGTACTCACTACGGGTCCCACGACCCTTCTTGAAGCCGTCGCTGCAACTGTAGAAATTGATGCGACATTTCGGAGGATGCAACAAGAGAACCCTCTTAAGCGTCCACACAAGCCTAGCTACAATGATTAGAGGCGTCACACTACAGGTAATGTCAAGAAGACCAGGACAGATGATGCTCCAAACCACAAGAAGTATACTTATGAAGTATGCCCACATTGTGATAGAAGGCACCCAGGGGAATGCTACAAGCTGACTACTTGCTTTAAGTGCGGCGAAAAGGGCCACTTCATGAAGGATTGCGAAAATGATTTCAAGGATCAAAAGAAACTGGTTGAGCAAAAGAATAAGATAGCAGGAAGAGTCTTTGCTATTACTCATGAAGATGTTGAAGATGCAAACACAACAGTGGAAGGTACCCTTTTAGTTGCAAACCATTTATGTCATGTTCTTTTTGATTCTGGTGCCACACATTCTCTTATTTTGAATGCTTTTGCAAGAAGACTAAGCTTGGAAGCCGTTGAGCTTCATACACACTGGCTGTTTCTTTACCAATGGGAGATATTAGTGCCACGGTATGTACCAAAAGGATGTACCTGTTTTGATAAGAGAAGACACACTCATTGCTAATCTGATCTTACTGTCCATCATAACCTATGATGCCATCTTGGGTATGGATTGGTTATGGGAGAATCATGCGGCGGTTTATTGCCGAGAAAAGAAGGTGGTCTTGTGTAGACCAAATCTTCAAGAGATAGTTATTAGAGGCACCTGAAGGTGGAAGATTGGTTATCTCATCTTTGCAAGCAAGGCAACTATTAGCCGAAGGTTGCACAGCATACCTCGCTAGTATAATTAACACTGAATCATCGCAGACACGTCTTGAAGATTTAGATGTGGTATGAGATTTTGCCGATGTCTTCCCAGACGATCTTCCTGGATTACCTCCTCATAGAAGAGGTTGATTTCTCAATTGATGTTATCCCAGGAACAACATCGATTTCCAAAGCTCCATACAGAATGGCACCTGCAGAACTCGAGGAGCTAAAGAAGTAGTTGCAAGAACAACTGGATAAAGGGATTTTTACGTCCCAGTGTTTCCCCATGGGGAGCAGCTTTTCTATTTGTGAAAAAGAAAGATGGCTCACTTAGACTCTGCATTGATTATCAAGGCCTAAATAAAGTGACCGGTGAAGAATAGATACCCGTTACCTCGCATCGATGACTTATTCGACCAGTTGCAGGGAGCAACTGTTTTCTCAAAAATTGATCTACGTATGGGTTACCATCAACTCTGAATAAAGGAGGAGGATATGCCCAAGACGGCTTTCAGAATAAGGTATGGTCATTATGGAATTCTTGGTCATGTCGTTTGGTCTTACCAACGCTCCATGCAGCAATTTACGGAAGCTAATGAATAACTTTCGAGAATACCTTGATAAGTTCGTCATCGCGTTTGTGGATGACATATTGATATATTCGTCTGATCCGGATCTACATCGAGTACATCTGCATATTGTATTCGAAATCTTAAGACAACACAAGCTTTATGCAAAATTCTCCAAATGTGATTTTTGGCTGGATAGAGTCGCATTCCTTGGTCATGTGGTGTCTAAGGACGGCATTGAGGTAGATCCAACCAAGGTAGAAGCTGTGATGAATTGGAGACAACCAAAGAATGTTTCTGAGATCCGTAGCTTTCTTGGCTTGGCTGGATACTATCGACGATTTATTCAGAATTTCTCAAGGATCTCTATACCATTAACAAAAATCACTAGGAAAGATGTGAAGTTTGTATGGTCAGGAGAAGTGCGAATAGAGCTTCCACGAATTAAAGCAGAGACTAACCACAGCTCCAATCTTGGCTCTACCATCAGGCAGTGGAGGTTTTGTAGTATATACAGATGCATCGGGCACCGGACTCGGGTGTGTTCTTATGCAAAAGAAGAAAGCCATTGCTTATGTCTCGCGACGGCTAAAACCGCAAAAAGGAATTACCCAACTCATGATTTAGAGTTAGCAGCGATAGTCTTTGCTCTTAAAATTTGATGGCATTACCTTTACGGTGAACAATTTGAGGTGCTTAGTGACAATAAGAGCCTTAAATACATTTTCTCTCAGAAGGAACTTAATCTGAGACATCGACGTTGGTTAGAATTCTTAAAAGATTACGACTTTGCTATCAATTACCATCCGGGAAAAGCAACGTCGTAGCAGATGCATTAAGTAGAAAATGGGAAGGTAAATTAGCTAGTTTAAAACTTCAGTGGAAGATGATGAAAGATTCAAAGATTGGAAGCCCCTTCCTGAGCGAATCGAGAAAGATATCTTTTGCAGCATTCAAATTTCAACCAGAGATTATTGGAAAGATCTTGACCACACAAAAAGAAGATGTTGATCGTCATGAAATGATTGAAGCATCCAAGAAAGAGATTTCCGATTTTACTGTCGGAATTGATGGAGCTATAAGGTACCGCAACATATTTTGGGTTCCAAGAAATTTTGTGTTGAGACAGGATATTCTAGATGAAGCACACAGATCAATGTACACTATTCATCCATAAACAACAAAAATGTACAAGGATCTACAAAGGAATTTTTGGTGGCCTAGGATGAAAAATAGCATCGCAGATTCGTTGCTAAATGTTTAGTTTGTCAGCAGATCAAGATTGAACATCAAAGACCTGCATGCCCCATTTAACCATTGGAGATACTTGAATGGAAGTGGGAGCACATAACAATGGACTTTGTCACCGGTCTACCTAAGACCACGAAACATCGTTATGATACCATATGGGTGATTGTTGACCGATTGACCAAATCGGCACATTTCCTACCTATCCACCTGGATCAATCGACAGACAGTCTAGCAGAATTATATGTGAATGAAATGGTCAGCCTTCATGGTGTTCTCGTATCAATTGTGTCCGATCGAGACACACGATTTACCTCTCGTTTATAGAAGAGTTTTCAGGATGCTTTGGAAACTCAATTGAAGTTTAGCACTTCTTTCCATCCACAGACTGATGGTCAATCAGATAGGATCATCCAGACATTAGAAGATATTGATAAACACAAATTATCGTAGGTCTAAAAAGTATGTCTCACACAAGGCGGAGACAACCGAGGTCGCTGCGGTGACCCACAATAAAATGTATTTAATCAACAATTAACCCACAATCAAATATCAAACAATGACAAGAAAATGTGGAGTCAAATTTATTTTTAACTCTACAGAAAAGATGTATAGGTGCAAGTATGTAGAGAGTTCGAACACAGGAAGCAAACATGATAGATCAAGCAATAATGCACAAAAATTGTGATGTGATTAAATGTCTACAACTATGCAAATTTCTTTTGTGGGTTTTAAATTTTTCTTTTTTATTTGATTTTTGATTTTATATTTTTGTATTTTCTTTTTTTTTTATTTTATATTTTTATATTTTCTTTTTTTAATAATAGAGTATATAGCTATATAAAGAATAGATGTATACAAGAGAGAGGGAGATATATATAGGTAAAAATGCTCAAAAATCAGAGAATAAGATATTTTTGGTCTTTTTATATTTTTAAGATGTTTTTGTGATTTTTAGGGATTTTTCTAATTGTTTTTGATATTTTTAAATATTGAAATATCAAAAAACAGTGAGAAAACGTTCTGGTCGAATTTAAAATGGGAATGAAAAATAGTAAACAGTAACTAAATCTTCCCAAATTAATTTTAAAATAAAGTCAATTAAATGAAGAAACCACGGAACCTGAGTTTATATTTTTAGAATTTTCCTTTGATTTTTTAGATTTTTACGAAGTTTTAGGTGTTTTCTAGTTTTTAGGATTTTTCTTTTGAAATTTTTAATGATTTTTGGTCTGAAGTTAATACATACAGAAACAAACAAAATATTTTTTTGAATTTTTCAAAAGGTAATGAATATATTAAAAAAAAAAGACCTGCAGGAAGGTAGAAATGATGTTTTTGATTTTTTTGACTACTCAAACAAAAAGATAAAAATACAACAAAAATCTTGATTATAGAACAGAGTCAGGGAACACATGGACATATTTTTAGATTTTCAAATAAATGAAAGATGCTCCAGAAATAAATCAATCACTAAAAAATATTGTAGAAATTCTATAGGACACAAATCACAATATTTTTTGTTGATATTAGAATCCAAATTCGGCCCTGCTAATTACTACAACATATCCAAAAATGAGCAAGTGATATTGAGTATTTTCAAGCATTATCAACAAAACAAGCCCAATCAGTACTCTGAATTCATAAATTTGCCATAAATATTTCGTATATCAGAAAATTCTGAAATTTGGATATAATGTAGAACCTTAAAGCAGCTTTCTAACAAAAAAATCTCACACGAAATGGAGTTCAGATGAATGAGTTATGAGCATTTGAGTGTAAGGGTACAAATGAAAACATAAGAACGAAACTGCAGTTCAAAAGATACTCGAAAACTTCTTGAAATATACCAAAAATGCAGGGGTATAGCCGCAAAACTTGCCACTTATCCATGTGGCATCAAGCTCCTCTTGGTCAGTAAGGGTATGTGCGTGAAATTTCAAAATGGTGAGGGCTTATGTATAAAACTTCTATCCCTTGGCTGGATGGTTAAGATTAAAAGGAGGGGGATAGATCCAACGGTGGTTGCTATCCACCCCCTCCCTTCTTCTTCTTCCTTTGAAAAACAGCAACAAAAACGCCAATCCGAGGTCCGGCGAAGTGACACGGTGTGGAGCTCTGCGTGAGAGATGGTGGTGCGGCTGTAGGATGTTCGGACGGATACCTGCGAGTAGAAATGAAAGCTCGAGCGTGGGCTCGGCTTGCGTTATGCACACAAAAAATATATGGGGTGTATGGGTTCTCCTACGAAAATGGTAGAAGGAGATGGTCTCCGGCCACCGTGCGTGGTCGGAGTTGGTTGAGGTTGCGTGAAGGGAGTACGAAGAAGTGGATGAAGGCGGTGATGAGGTGGTTAGCCGCGACGAATGAGGATGGAGAAAAGTTGAAGATAATGGGTTGTTACACTACAACAAGAAGAAAAACTAAATCTAAAAGTTACCTACAAGAAGAAAAACGTAGCATGTGAAGGTAGTCGCCTATGGTGATCGATTCTCCGATGAGAATGACCGGTCATGGCCTCGATTCCGGCGGAGAAGAGGCTTGACAAGTTAAGAGCTTGTGATACAATGGAGCAAGAACACCAAGGGATCACGCCAAAGAATCCTCCCTTCGTCGTGGCTTCGTCTCCAACCTTCACTCTGTCACAATGGAGGTAGAGGAGCTAGACGGGAGACTCTAATGGTGGATGAATTCAAAAATGGGAGATGAAGCTCTTTTATTTGGTGGAGGAATGGAAGAGATGATGGCTATTGGGGGAGGCCTCCACCAATGGGAGTGGACTATTTCAATTTTTTTGGACACTAGTGATTGTCTTTATGCTCATGTGTACTAATCAAAAAAGAGAGGTCTTTCCCAATGAAAATATATTTGAATAACAAGAGATCTCAAAATAAACTCAAATCATGAAACTATCTCAAGATAATGTCATCTAGAATATTGCAGAAGAAAGCTTTTTTTTTCAAAAGATGTAAATTAAAAACATGTTTTTTTAAGGTATAAAATACCCATTTTAGATTTTTATGATTTTTAATCTTGTTTTCTTGTTAATAATATAAAAACTTGAAATATTTTTGTTGATTTTAAATTTGTAAGATAATAAGAAAAAGTGATAAAGATAGAATACAAGCCAAATTGACTTGTATAGAGAAAAACTATTTTTGTATCTTTTTTTATTTTATATCTTTTAATTGATTTTATATTTTTAGTAGAAATTAGAATATACAACTAACAAAATAAAATTGAAATCAAAAGAAAAAAAAGAGATAAAAAAGGAATCTATACAAAAGAAAGAAAAAGGCGTAAACTATTGTATAACAGGGGTCCAAAACTCAACTTTCAAATCGTAACTCCGAAAAATACGAAACTACCTTCATTAAATAGATTATTAAAAATTATATACAATTAAAGGTGAGCTTGATAGATTTTGAGTTTTCATTTGAGAGATACAAGTCTGGGAAGTTGGGATTTTGGAATTTTATTCAGATCATAACTTTTTATCTGTATATTATTTTTCAGTGAAATCAATTTTGTATTTTTATTTATTTAATTATCTACAACTCTCATTTACAAAGTTTCTTTATTTGAGTTATAAAAAGTGGAACCAAAAATAGGTCCCAAATGAATAAAGAATGAATAAAATCAAAAGGGAATTTTATTGTATTCTGGCCCTTATCTCCCTCTACTTTATTCCTTGTCGACCCTTCATCAAGATGCCTAGGTCTCGGGGGTTTGGGTCATAAAATATTTACAATATTTTATTCTTTTTCTTTTCTTTTATTTATTCTATAATTTTGGCTTTAATTACAGTATTTTATACACTAATTAGA